>JAULJZ010146291.1:0-10444 GCA_032270985.1 Heliamphora pulchella | reverse complement strand
TTACGTTTTTAAAAGACCCGCAACCTTCTTTTTGTTTTTTTTGGTTTTTCTCAAAAATTAAGTGGCGACTCCATTTTTTGAAAAGGATGTCCAGATATCTTGGATTTTTGTTTTTAAAAATAAAAATAATATTTTTTTAAAAATAATAAATATCCGGTGCATCCCATGTGAGACCTAAAACATTCGCAGCTTTTTCTGGCGACTTCGCTGGGGACTAGTTTTCCAAATAAAATCACAAGAGAGCTAAACTTGAAATGTCAATGGTTCTTGTTGTAAACTTTTCATCAGTATTCACATTTGCATTTGCATATTTGTGTGCTTGGTTCTCAAACCCCCACTCTGCCTACTTGATACCCTGGACAATTTACTGTCTCGGGGCTATGTCGGGGAAGCCAGCAAGCTTTCTGACCACATGCTTTCATAGATGTGGCAAAAAGAGTTATTGCGTACCATTTGACTATGCCTTGCACCATTCTTGGCATTTGAGGTATATTTTTGACTCTATTCAAAAGATACACTGAGTGAAGACCTACCAGCCTTTTCATGTGCATATAGATTTTTAGAACCTTTCTTTTAAGATCAATAAAGCTTTTAGGGTTATGTGATTTTCTTTTTATGGATGCTTTTGTTTGTTTAGTTAGCACCCCGATTAGGATTAGTTTTTGTCCTCCCGATCTGTCGTTGAGGGTGAGCTGTTTTGAGTTTAGGCCCGGCTAACGACTCTTCTAGTTTACGTGAGCCCTTTCAGTTCAGAGACCTGAGATAATAGTGCCGAGAAGAGAAGAATCTATACGCATTTGGACCCGATCTCCGAGCGGAAGACTCAGACGCACCAGTCAGTTGAGATTGCCGATGGCAGACTCGGAGTTGACTATGGCTAATATGATGAGGGCAATTCTGGAATTGCAACGGATTGTTGAAGGAGTCAGTACCACTGTAACAAATCAGGTTAGGTTCTAGACTCAGTACCAGGTTCAGATCCAAGCTTTGCAGACTTGGGTTGGTAGACCCTAGTGCGGTTGTTCCGAATGACCCCGAGAATAGTATAGGAGATAATATTTGGGATGATAATGTAGGACCTGAGGTAGCCCAACCGGCAGTTGTACAACCCGTCCGGCCGGGGATCCCGGAAATCTTGGCCACTAAGGAGTCGATCTTCTCTGATAAGGTTGACAAGTTGGAGAAGATTTTGAGGAAAACCCAAGGAGTTGAGGATTATATGCTAGACGTCGAGGGTCTCTATTTATTCCCCAATGCTGAACTACCTGAGAAGTTCAAAATGCCTGATATGGAGAAATTTGACGGGACCGGGGACCGAGGATCCATTTGAGAATGTACGTGGGAACTTTGTCACCAATGGGTATCAGTGATCAGTTGAAAGCTCAGCTTTCCAGCGGTCTTTGTCAGGAGCCGCTTAGAAATGGTTTCTGTCTTTAGATGCTACAAAAGACAAGAACGTGGGAGAACATTGCCATTGAATTTGTCAATCAGCACAACTACAACATCTAGCTCGATGTCACTACTCGGGAACTCGAGACCACTCGGCAGGAGGCCAAAGAATCTTTTGTCGAGTTTCTGATCCGGTGGAGGGCTAAGGCAGCCAAAATGACACAGTGACCCACTGAGAAGGAACAAGTAAGAATGGTGGTGAAGAACTTGCAGCTACAGTTCCGTAAATATCTGATCACACAGCCATTGATGACATTTGAGCAGGTTTTTGATGCTGGGATACAGATAGAAGACGCACTGTAGTTTGGGGATATTGAAAAGGGATAACCGAGTCAGAAAATGGTCCGGAAACCGTATGCCAGTAATCTGAATAATGCCACCAATGCCGTGAACCGAAGTTATGAAGTGAACTTGCTGAATTTCAACTCGAATCAAGTTAGCCCATCTGTTCAGCCAGCTGCCCAAAATCCACCCCGAAACCAAAAGAGAATCTTCACCCAACTCATTGTGCCTTTAACATCCATCCTGAGCCGTCGGATTGAAAGGGGTCTCCTAAAGCCTTTGGAGCCGACCCCGCCTCCAAATCCTTTGCCGCCCAAATATAATCCTATCCAGTACTGCGCCTTCTAGAAGGGGCACGGTCACATAATCAACAATTGCATGAGGCTCCGGCATGAGATTTAGGACTTGATAGAGAACAAGGTGATTCCTCTACTGACTGCCACTCAGAAACCGAATGTCACCACTAACTCTCTGTCGAACCATGCGAACCAGCAAAATGTAAACGCTGTTGAAGGAGAGTCAGAAGGATTTGATCCCACGAAATTCATAGTCTCCACAACAGATGCGAAGCCAATTACAGTTCTGTCGTTCGGTCCAGAAGTACTGCTGCTTGACAACCTCATTTAGGATTTGATAGATGATGGTTTCGATAATTTTTCGATCTTTATCGTCCACGAGAAGGAAGTTCCTCCCCCTGTCAATGGTAATGATGAGGAAGACGAAATCAGATGACTATGGGAAGATTTGCCCCGCCTTGAGGCATTAGATGATTTGGAAGAGGCAAGAATCGACATCAAGTGGCATGTCCCGACTGTCCCGAGCGATGATACAGCTTGGCACTGAGGGGCAGCTTGGTATGGGGAAGCCAACCCGAGTTTTGAAACGGAAGAATCAGGGAAAACAGTATCAGAAGTAGGAGAATCCTCGAACGGGAAGGACGTCGATAGTGAAAGTAAGCAGGAAGAAAATTTACTGGTCAGTACGGAAGTCGAGGAGGAGCAAAAAGGAAAAGAAGAAAGTTCTCCCCAAGTGAATTTGTTGGGAATCGCAAGTCTTGCGTTTGATCCTTTTGTATACATTGTTCCTCTTCATGAGCTGAAGCCGAGGACACCTCTACCCGAGGGACCTATTTTATGTTCTCTCGAATGGATTTACCAAGACGAGAACGACATATGGGAGTTAGAAGAGATAGAGCAGGAATTTACAGACATAGAATACGATGAAAGAGAGGATGTGCCGGAATGGCACCCGATAGTCGAAGAACTGTGTGACCATGGGGCGCGTGGGAGCCGTGGGGCCCTCCCCCTCCATACGATTATGAAGACCCGTTTGACGAGGTATCACTGCTGCAACTCTTTGAGCTAGAGGCCAATATCAGTGAAGAGTCTGATTGGTTTTCGCCAAACGTAATGGGAATTGATGAAGATTTCTGGGGAAATGGAGGAGATAATGGAGAGAAAGCCAGCACAGACAATTTATGGGCCTTCCGAGAGAAAGGGTGCCCGGTGGTTGAGATTCGGGAAGTGGTTGACCAGTTTGAAGGACTATGGGAGCTCGAAGAGCAGATGGAGCATCTGACAAGGAGCGGGAGGCATTTTAAGCCCGCACAGCTAGAGAAGGGGTAACCAAGTTGGGGCATAGGGGAATCAAGGAAGCAGGCAGAAAGAGTAGAAAGACAGAATAGTGAAGAGAAAGATGTAGTTCTGAAACAGCTTAAGAAAACGCAAGCCAATGTAAGCATTTGGAGGTTGCTTGTGGCATCTCACAAGCACCGACAGGCAGTCCTGAAAGCTTTAAATAGTGTGGACATACCAATTGACGTCTCTCCCGACCAATTGGTTGGAATGCTCATACTCGAAAAACAGTCCAATGTTATTGCCTTCAGTAATAGTGATTTTCCAGCAGAGGGGCTATCCCACAATAAGCCATTGCATTTAACTGTCAAAGGCCTAGGAAAATGGGTACCGATTGTTTTGGTCGACAAAGGTTCCGCCCTCAACGTATGCCCGTTGCGAACTGCTTACTGCCTAGGATTGAAGACGCAAGACTTCAAGCCGAGTGCATAGGGGGTATGAGCATATGATAATACGCGAAGAAATGTCTTGGGATTGGTGACTTTCGCTATAACAGTGGGAACTTTGGAGAGTGAAGTAGAGTTTCGTGTTCTTGATGTGCCAGCATCATTCAATATGCTACTAAGAAGGCTATGGCTGCATGACCCATCGGTTAGAGCAGTCTCGTCCACCCTACACCAAAAGGTAAAACTGATCAAAGAGAGAGTAACTATCACTATACCGGGTGAAACTAGCTTGCTAACCCCGCTTAATAATGTTATCCCACTTCTTGAGATCCAACACGGGGAGAAGGATTTCTTGTTAAACGGGTTTGATTTTGACGAAACCAAGCCCGTACAAGTTCTGATGAATGATGAGGGGAGCTATGTGAATCCAAGGGTCATAGTCATGATAAAGGAAATGTCCTACTTTTTAGGCATGGGATTAGGTAAGCATCTGCAAGGGATTTCGGAGCTAATCTCGGTGAACCATAATTGCCTTGGATACAGATTGGGATACAAGCTAAAACTGGAAAAATTAAGCATGGGGAAGTATGGGCAGACGTTGAATGGCCGTTTCATCAAAGAAGGGGACGATTTCCCTTATTGTGGGTTTCCCGAACTATGGATAAAAGAGAAGACTAACAAGAAATTGCCAGGACTAGAGATCTTCTTCGACCATCAGTTGTCCAATAGTGATGAAGAGGCCGAGATTTGGCAGATGGGTTTTGCCGAAAAGATGAAGACAGATTGGGCAAATCTTTGTGAAGAAGGAGATCTGGGATCTTTATTCAATGAAGAAATGGCCCACGTGTGTCGTATAGGCAATGATGATGAAGACGAGGGCGTGCTGATGATAGAAGCTGACACGCCTGTAAATCACGCCTTACTTATCATGGATGCAACTAAAATGAAAAAGAGTCAGTCTTTTGAGTCTTTTATTATACATAATGTAATAAGTGAGTTAGAGTCCGAGACTGTTGAATCTGTCTTTACTGAGTCGGTTAACGCTGAATCCGCCGGGAATGCATCTGTTGGCATCCTGAGCTCTTTCTGTTTTGAGTCTCAAGATGTAACCCCTTTTGAAATCAATGAAATGAAATTAGATTTTGCTTACTTTACTGTGTCTCAAATATTTTGTCTTGATTCCGAAGATTTTAACAAATTCGAGGAGGATATCTCCAAGAATTAAAATTTTTAATCGAAAAGGAAGAAGGAATGCGAGCTAAACCTATAACCGAAGAAATTGTTTTAATAAATCTTAATAATGAAAAATATCCACAAATGGTTTAAATTGGTTCCACAATATCTTTAGAAGAACGTGAACAACTAATTTTTTTATTAAAGAAATTTAGAGATGTTTTTGCATGGCCCTACGAAAATATGCCTAGTATAGACCCCGATATTGTGCAGCACCAAATCCCTCTGTACCCCGATACCAAACCCGTCAAGCAAAAGCTGGGAAGGATTAGACCAGATTGGGTGCTCAAGATCAAGGAAGAAGTTACCAAATAGATATACGCTGGATTTCTCATGGTTACAGAGTACCTAAAATGGGTCACTAATATTGTTCCGGTACCAAAGAAGGATGGAAGGATCCGAGTATGTGTCGACTTTAGAGATCTCAACAGAGCTAGTCCGAAGGATGACTTCCCTCTCCACCATATAGACGTATTGGTAGATAACACCGCCAAGAATGTGCTCGTCTTTTATAGATGGATTTTCATGGTATAACCAGATTCTAATGGCTCTAGAGACCGGGAGAAGACTACCTTCACGACGCCTTGGGGTATCTACTGTTATAGAATCATGCCGTTCGGACTGAAGAACGCGGGAGCAACCTACCAAATGGCTGCAACTATGTTGCTGCACGACATGAGACACAAAGAGGTAGAAGTATATGTGGATGACATGATCGTGAAATCCAAAACTCGAAAAGGACACGTCATTGCACTAAGAAAATTCTTCAAGCGAATCAGAAAGTACAAGATGCGCTTGAACCCTTAGAAGTGTGCTTTCAGAATTACAGCAGGGAAAATGCTCGGATTCATGATCACGGCAGGGCATAGAGGTAGACCTATCAAAGATTAAGGCCATTCTCGAAATGCCTCTTCCGAAGATCGAGAAGGATGTAAGGAGCTTTTTGAGAAAGGTTCAGTTCATCAGCCGATTAATCGCCAAACTAACCACTACCTGTGAATCCTTATTCCGACTCTTGAAGAAAGGGACCAAGTTTCAATGGGACTAGCAGTGTCAGGACGCCTTCGAAGCCGTACAGAAGTATCTGCAAAATCCTTTGGTTTTGTCGCCACCAGAACCCGGTAATCCTCTAATACTATACCTGATAGTGATTGATTCAGCAATGGGGTGTATGCTTGCACAAGAAGACGAAGCTAAGGTAGATAGAGCTGTCTATTACTTGAGTAAGAAGATGACCGAATGGAAACGACCGTATACGCCTTTGGAAAAGACTCGCTGGGCACTAGTCTGGGTATCCAGGAAGTTACGTCATTACATGTTAGTATACCGCGTTGTTCTAATCTCAAGGATGAACCCGCTTAAATACCTCTTTGAGAAGCCATCATTGACGGGAAAGTTGGCCCGGTGGTTGCTGATGCTAGCTGAGTTTGATTTGCAGTATGTCACGAGGAAATCAATAAAAGGGAGAGCCGTTGCAGAGTTCTTGGCCAACCATCCTATCAACGGAGAATAAGAGGCTGAGTTTGAGTTTGAGTTTCCCGATGAGCAAGTGCTGAAGATTGAGAAGAATCTGTGAACTCTCTTTTTCGATAGAGCCTCAAACTAATACGGTTACGGGATAGAGATACTTCTCATCACTCCCGATGATTCTCATATCCCTTTGGCTTTTAAGTTGAGTTTTGAAGTCACTAACAATCAGGCCAAGTACGAAGCATGCTTAGCTGGGTTGGAAGCTGCCTTGGAACTAGGGGTAAAAAAGTTGGAGGTCATAGGAGACTCAGCTTTGGTCGTATCCTAGGCAAAGGGAGAGTGGAAAGTTAACGAAGAAAAGCTGGTTCAGTATCACCGAGAGCTTGAGGCAATAATCCCCTTCTTTGAAAGCGTGGCGTTCACTCATGTTCCGATATTGTAGAACAAGTTCGCCGATGCTTTGCCACTTTGGCATCAATGATAGACATACCACCCGGGACAAGAATGAGTCCTTTAGAAATTCAACAAAATGATGCACCTGCGATCAACAACATTGCTATTACCCAAGAAGCCAATGACGGGTTACCATGGTATCACGATATTTGAAATTTCATTGAGAAAAGGGAATATCCGAGCCGAGCTAGTAAAAAGGACCAGAGAGCTATCAGGAGACTCGTCGCACTGTTCGTGATCTGTGGGGAAAAACTATACAAAAGAAGATATCTGAGAGTCAATAAGCATTGTGTTGATACGAAAAAGGGACGTGAGGTGGTGAGAGAAATTCATAGAGGAGTTTGCGGACCTCGCATGAGTGGGATGATGTTGGCTAAGAAGATCCTGAACCAAGGATATTTTTGGATGACCATAGAAGCGGACTGCCATTAGTTCGCCCGAAGGTGCCGAAAATGTCAGATTTATGCAAATCTCATGCATGTACCATCATCTCAGCTTTATAACATGACATCACCGTGACCGTTCTCAGTTTGGGGAATCGACGTAATAGGAAAGGTTACACCCAAGGCATCGAATGGGCACGAGTTTATTTTCCTGGCAATTGATTACTTCACAAAATGGGTCGAAACTGCCTCTTACTCAGTTTTGAAAGCCTCTCAAGTAGCTAGATTCATCAAATAAAATCTCATATGTTGGTACGGAGTTCCACATGAGATAACTTCCGACAACGATTCCCACTTTCAAGGAGAAGTTCTAGATCTCTTGGAAGAGTATCGAATCATCAGGCATAAGTCTTCACCGTATAGATCACAAACCAATGGAGCTGTGGAAGTTGCAAATAAGAATGTGAAGAAGATCCTACAGAAAATAATAGAGGGAAGCAAGGGTTGGCTGAAAAAATTGCCATTTACGCTTTGGGGATACCGGACATCGATTATAACTTCTACTGGAGCAACGCCCTATATTTTGGTCTACGGAATGGAAGCAGTTCTGCCCCTAGAATTGGAAATTCCATCTGTAAGAATAATGGCTGAAAGCGATATCCCCGAGTCAGAATGGCAGAGGGACAGGTTCGAAGAGTTGCTCCTTTTTTACGAAAGGAGGCTTGGAGCCTTGGTCCATGTTCAAGGATATTAGAGAAGGATAGCTCGAGCATTTAACAAGAAGGTTAAGTCTCGAAACTTGAAGGAAGGTGACTTAGTCCTCAAAAAGATCAGAGCTTTAATCTTTGATCCAAGGGGCAAGTTCAAACCTAATTGAGTCGGACCCTATCTCATTAAGACCTTGATGTCAGGAGGCGCTGTCATCCTTATGGATTTGGATGGAAATGTTTTCTCTATACCTATCAACTTAGACCAGCTTAAAAGATTCTACCCCCGAGGGAAAGCCTGCAAAAGGAGAGCATCAATACTCGAGTGTAACCAGAACCTCTAACTACGTTATGGCCTGATTCCCTTCTTCGGGAAACGTAGATAGCTTCTGTCAGAAGTTCGGTTCAAATCTTTGTTCAGGGTTCTCCCTTTGTAACTATGTTTCAAGTAGTCGATCAATGCAAAAGCTTGCTTTAAGTTTTTCTAATAAGATGATTATGTTGTAAGAACGAAAATCTAAAAAGTCATCGTAAACCAAAAGTGGATAAACTTTCATTAATAAATTTTGCCAACATAGTTTTTAAAAAAGATACAGAGGCTCGTAAGTCCTCATTCTAAGAAATTAAAAAGGAGGAAACAAGCAAAATATTAAGGTGCAGCAAAGCAAAATCAAGTCCTCCTTCTCGTTGCATCCCCTTTCTATCATGCCCTGCGCTCTATCTCCTCTTGCAGCCAGGTTTTGTAACTCGCAGATAACCCGCTATCAAAATCTCTGCCAACCGGTATCCTCAGTCGAGAAGACCAAGCCCGCTGGTACTAACCCAAGAAAGGGGCCCGATGAGGAGAACTGTACAGATGGCTCACAACAGTCTTAGGATAGATCTGGGTACGTCTAAACTGGTGAAGGCCATGAGTTTTGTGCATGACCAGTAGCTTAAATATGATGTTTAAGTTTCTTCTACGTGTTTTGTACAGCCTATTTACAGAATGATAGGGACATAAACATTGTTGCATGACCCTTGTTTGTTTTATGGCTTACTCGCATGTTTTTCGCTTTACTTTGCTCAAACAATACGTGTAGCATATCTAGAAATAATAACCAAGTTGCATGACCCTAGGATTGTAGTTAAGTTTTGTCTCATTGCTTACTTTTGTTTGAACTCTCTTTAACCTCCCTGCGTGTTCTGTGTATGTTATCTTTAAAAAGTTTACAACAAGAACTAATATTGATAAAGTAGAGGCCAACCTCCCAGTTGGGCGAAAAGGGTGCCTAACACCTTCCCTATTTGTACTTTAGCCCCCGAACCCTCTTTTTCTCTGGTTACGTTTTTAAAAGACCTGCAGCCTTCTTTATGTTTTTCTTGGTTTTTCTTAAAAACCAAGTAGAGACTCCATTTTTCGAAAAGGATGTCCAGATATCTTGAATTTTTGTTTTTAAGAAGAAAATGAATATTTTTCCAAAAACAATAGATATCCGGTGCATCCCACGTGAGACCCAAAACATCCGCAATACCCAGCTCTCATTAGCTGTTAAACCAGCTGTAATTAGTTGCATTCTGTTGTAATTAGTTGAGATGGTTAGTTTAGTCTAGGTCGGTTTTGAAACCAGTTAGGACCTACGGTTGCATCTGTTGTATATAAGCTGAATAAGGCACTTGCTTCATTGGTTAATGAAAACAGAGAAGAAGATTTCATTCCAGCAGTTTCTCCATATCTCCTTTCTTCTTGTGCACTGTATCAGTCTGTGCATGTGACTTGCTACTTAAGTGATAATCCATTGGCTGAGTTATGATCCTTGTCTCTCATTTCTCTTTCTTTTCCTTGAATATACATTTCTCTTTTAAATCTGCAACTTTATTTTATAAAAACATGAGAATGAATTCAACATGAAAGGGAGTAGAAAAGTAACATAAACCTACTGTTTTCATGAATTTTGTGGGTTTTTTAATGCTCCCTCTTATTGACTTGTAGATGAATTGGGAAAGTAAAGATGTAATTTCTCAACTGAAGCTGTTATCCTCTTGGTAAAATGTAACCAGATTTAGACTTCTAATTTTTATGGTTGTTTTAAATTAGTGTTTTTGTTAGGACTTCTGTATTAAGGAGTTAAGGACAAAGTACGAACTCAACGGTGGGATTTGGTGCCAGGTCCTATGCCCTTAGGCCTAAGGTTTCTCTTCATTGATCTTGATGGTGATAATACGTATTTAAGGAGAATAAAGTGTGTCTCAGTTTAGGAAATTCATTTTTATCTGAAGAGTGGAGTTCTTATACTTCAAATTGTGACTCTCGTTATAACTCGTACTCGGATTATTTTGGGATCATTGAGTATCTCTTTGGAACTTTCTTGATTCATTTTTGAAGTAAGTTTGGGCTTTGGAGATGAATTTTAAGCTTAAAATTTAAATTTGTCAATTTTCTGGTTTTAGCTGTTGATCCTCCAAAA
>JAULJZ010146280.1:0-10199 GCA_032270985.1 Heliamphora pulchella | reverse complement strand
TCCGTTGCTTTTGTTCGGATAACTGTTCTTTTGTTCGAATGAGCGTATTCAAAATTCGTTGTAGCGATATTTTGGACAAGTAATTTTCAAAGCCATCAACGAATACCTTCGTCTCAAATAAGGCTATCTCGCAGAACTGATTTCCAATGCAGGCCACTGTTCCTGTCATTAGAACATGTAGCTCTAATAAAGACCTCTCCTTCAGATAATGCTAGTTGAGAAAGGCTTCGATATTTGTGAAATCCATGACATATATACATATATATACCTTAGGTATAACTCGTCTCTAAATGTATTATTATTATTTTTTTAAAATTATTAGTAACTTATAATAATGACTGAAGTTATAAGGAATAAAAAATATAAAAATAAATAGCAGTGGCAGATTAATAGATTGTTCAAATACTCGAATTAAATAATAAAAAATTAATTAAAAAATATACAATTATCGCATCCTAATTGGTAGTTATACTTGAATTAAATAATAACGAATCAAAAAAAAAAAAATTTCAATGAATTTCATCTCATCGTTGGATTATTTAGAAAGAATAAGAATTCTTAAATCAATAAATTTATGTCACATCAACCATTGTAATTTGTTTATATATATATAACATTTCGTATTGCCTATGACGAGAAGATTATCCATAGAGGTTCAGTAATCACGACGGATTATGCAGCTTGACCAAGGATGCTAACTGAGCCAACCATAAAATGGACAAAGCTAAACAGAATGGGATGCAACCTAGAAAGTGACCAAGCCGACCAGTCAACAAATCAGGAATAAAGCCTCGGTCAAACCACCACCCTCAATAAGGATCCCACCCACAAAAAAATGCATAAAATGAGGTCAATCCCAAAGGATACGACCAAGAAAAATTCCATAAATTGGCCCTAATCTTAGCCAAACCGTCTCCTTGATCCATTTAGATTTAAATTTAATATAAATAATTTTAAAAAATTTATATCGATGATCTTGCAATCATGAGTGGTAATTATTATAATTTTTATGTTTTTGTTATAAGTTTAAGTCCTTCTATATTTTTTTAGTTCATTTTTTTAAAATTGTACAATTTTAATGTTATTCAAAGTCATCGAGAATTTTAATTATTCAAAATATTAACTAATACGAATAGAATATAAAAAATTAAAAGTTGCGCTCAACATATATTTAAGTCATAATTTTTCAATTCTAAAGTGTTAATTCTTATTTTATTAATTGTAGTTAAACACAAAATAATGAATAAAAAAAATATTCTATTATTTAAAAGTTTATAATAGATAAGTTAAAAGCTTGATATATAAGTAATACTATGTTGTATTTAATTTTTTTCATAAATTTAATTTTGTAATTGAAACATGACTATAAACATATTTAGTCTACTTAAACTTTTATAATTAATTTTAAAATTTATCTTTATGTTTATTAGGGTTCTATATCTCAAACTCGCTTTGAGCCCCAAAATTTTCGTTAACTATCAAAGAAAAAGAAATGTCAAAAGCTTGTTTTCCATATATTTTTTGAATTTAAATGATCAAAACAAGAGCCATGACTTCAAAAAAACAACCGTTAGTGACTCCAAGCAAGAGATGAACAATGGAACCAACAGGTAGACCAACAATTGAAGGATATGACTCTATGATCCAAGAGTTAGCCTAATAGATGCAAGTAGGGGTACAAAAGAGACCCGAAACCAACAATTGAAGGATATGACTCTATGATCCAAGAGTTAGCCTAATAGATGCAAGTAGGGGTACAAAAGAGACCCGAAAATCAAAAAATTGAACTAATCGGACCTTTGCGTGTTAGGTTGTGTTGAGTTTTACAAGTAATTGGTTTGGTTCTAGATTTCAAAAAAGACAAACTGATAATATTGGTTTGATTCTTGATTAGTACAGGATTGACTTGAATCAACTCGAGAACCAAACCGTATGAACCCAAATATATATATATATATATATATATATATATATATATATATGAAATCTACATTATGTTGACTATATTTTCAAATAAAGGATTTAGATTGACTAAAAAATCAATCTGATGTCTAGAAAGGATGTTTCAAGAAAAATGCCTTTCTCTTAGCAATAAACTGAAGGGATCGAAATCAATGGCATGGTACAGGATCTGAAGCACACAAAAATTGCATAGCGCTGAACCGTCTAGACGAAATTTGTACGGGATGGACATAAACTATTCCCGAATCCCGAAAATAGAAACTCAGTACACCCATAAGAAGGAATAAGGATTATACCTGCATGATCTAAATTAATCACGTTTCAGCAATTGAACTTGAATATGAAGATTAACACGGCAGAAACTGGCAATCTCGTCTCCGCTTAGATCTTCTATTGCATTCCCAAATGTCAAAACAAGAACAAAGTGTGAGTTCTGATTCTTCTTGTTCCAAACCTTGTTTAGCTGCCTTCTTCTATTTCTGGTTCTCACGTCACGTAGAAACCCTTAGAAGATTGAATAACAATTCGTGTCTAGCGACTAGGGTTATAATAACAACCGTTTTAATTTCGCGATGTTTTTCGACGTGTTGTTTATTGTTTCTACAATAGCATGTTTATATACGTTTTATGCATGCTCGAGCTTAGAAATGCATGTTTGGTTGTGTCCTGGACCGTTGGGTGTTGTGGCGAAAAGTTAGAAAAAATTTTCAATGGGCCCTATAAATATAAGCTTTTGGTAGATATTTTGAGATCCAAAACTTCTTGACTAAGTTTCATTCTTTTCAAAACAAAAGATCCACCTTCTCTCTAGTTTTTGGTGGTCTCGAACTTGGATTTTTGGCGATCGAATAGCGGATCCTTGTTATCCTCGCCGAGGGCTTCGCGTTCATCCAGACAGAATCTCGTTTCAACGAAGTTCGTTTTTCACGAAGTTCGAGGCGTCGAGTTTTTAATTCAACAAGGTAGGATCCTAGACTCTCATGTTTTAAAGGGGTGCTACATGGAATTGTATATGTTTTTACTATTTAAAATGCTTGAAAAGTTGGTTTATATTTGCAAAAATTGGTTTTTGTTCTTGAAACGGGTTTGGTTAAACAAAAGGGTTTTTTGAGGGTTCTTTGTGTTTTTATTTGAAGTTGTTGGTTTCTTTCGAAGTTGTTGGACTCGTGTATGTCCGTGATTTTCAAAGGCAGGTTTGTTTAGTTCGATTTGGGGCGGAGAAGATTTTCTCATCGGCTAGGGTTTGCCTTTCTTCGACATTCAGTCGATTGAAGTGGGCAGTTCAGTCGATTGAAATTCAATGAGGTGGTTCATTCGACTGAAGTGGGTAGTTCAATCGATGACCTGGGACACTGGAATTTTTTTGAGATACCAGTAGTTTTTCAGTCAATTGAATGGTGGTCTTCAGTCGACTGAACTCCTGTTAGGGGTGTTTTTCTATTCTTTTTGGTTGGTCGCGATGGGGCCTTGGAAGTTTTTTTTTTTTTGGTTTGTTGTCATTCTCAGGGTGACGTTGTTACGCTCCAAACACCAGGGTCACGCGGAAGCCCACCAAAACACCATTTGGAAAAATAAGATTTGCAGTTAGAAAACCATCAACTCAAAAATATACATCATTTGGATAAAAATTTCTATAGTTCAACTCTCGTAAACTGTAAACATGCAATCTCATACATGAATAAGTATATCGCCTTAAGACGTACAAAACTCGCCTTATGAAACAGGCACCACATGTATAAGTACATGTCAAAATAGGAAAACTACAACTAGTCTTCTGCCACCATAGGAATCTAGGTCAACTCCTCGTGCTCACCTGAAAAGGGTTTTACAGCAAAATTCCACACCGTGAGCCGAAATTCAATAGAAAACATACAGTAAAAACTGTAAAGTAGGCTGTGCAATTACACACACACAGGCTCAACCACAGGAGCCAAAAATGGTTTTTCTCTCAAAAATCACAAGTTTTTCATTAGACTAACACGAGTCTCAAAAATATTGTATCTCATAAAACCCCACATTTTTCATCATTCAAACTATGCATATCATCTTAACAGATATCATACTACAGTTAAGGGAAAGCAGTAAATAAACAGAAAGCTCCACTTAGGCCACACAGCCGAGGAGAAAAGATCAAATGTAATCCTATGTACCGACTCTGCCACGCAGATAAAGGTAGCAACTATAAACTCCTGTCCATTATCCTAGTCCTAAACTACTTAAGGCCTGCTAGATAATGATAAGTTCTATACAGAGTTACAACAATAAAGCCACTCACGGGGCAACATACTTCTTTAGGAATTTCCACGACCGTTGGATGAAGCTAACCAAACCACGTTTATGGGGATAAACCCGAGGGACCGTAGCGAACCCACTCTGCTCACGTTTTTGGACTTCCACCAAGGAGCATTAAAAGCCCAACTCAAAACTACACACTGTCATGATACCTATGAAAATATTTAAAAACCCACCGTAACTCAACTACGAAAACCTATAAACAGTTTATACAGCACATGTGTAAAAAGAGATCAAATCCATCAAAATATAGATCAACAACCATTTCCAACAAAACGTTCAAGAGTTGAGACTCAACCCCACGGGTTAGCTCAAAACCTCTAAAAAGACATTTTTCACCATTTTTACAAAATAACTCGTTTTCAAATCTCCTTTTGAAAACTACGGATACCACGTACTCGAATCACGTATACAACCGAGAAAGGGCGTAAAAATCCACTTTTACCCAAAACTAAGGTTTACACATGAAAATCACATTTGATATATTTTCTACTCGGTAAAAACACATATAATTATATATATCACCTTTATACAGCAATAGGGCCTAGAATCCTATCTTGGAGAGTCAAGAACTCGACATCTCAAAATTGAATGGCGCAGAATGAGAATTCGACCGGATGGATGCGAAGCCCACGACCCCGATATCAAGGATCCACAAATGATCAAACACAAAACCAAGCCCCGGGCCCTCAAAGCTAGAGAGAAGGCAGAGAAAAGAGAAAACTTAGCTGTTAAGAAATGATTTTCTCAAAAACTCCGCCACTGGGATATTTATAAAAAATAGAAAAATACACTGTCCAGTCGACCCAACCCCTGAGTTCGGTCGATCGAACCCAAAAAACTCGATCCAGTCAACTGGGTCAAGCCCTCCAGTCAACTGAACTACTGGGCAGTGTGTTTTCGACGTTCAAACAAGGTTTTTGGTCTAAACACAAGCTAAACAAGCCTCTACCAAACCCCAGAAAGCGTATAACACATTTCTACATGCTGTTCTACAACTTTAAAGCGTAACTCATGCATCGAGGATGTTCATATACTGAAAGAAACACGTCATGCATATAAATATCATAAAAGAACAAGGTTTCGAGTCTCACAACTCTCCCTCCTTAAGGAATTTTGCCCCCGAAATTCGCAACAAGGTCACGGGGTAAACAGGTCTGAGTATCTAGCACGCATCCCAGACTCGAGCTCCCATGTCACTTTTTTAATCCCGTGATGAAGCTATAGGACCTTGGCATAAGCAATCGTTCTCCCCCGCAACACCTGCTCCTTTGCATTAAGAATTCTCATTAGACGCTCCTCATAAGTAGCATCCTCATCAACCCGCAGTTCAGCCCAATCTAACACATGTGAAGGATCAGGCTCGTACCTCCGAAGCATAGAAACGTGGAACATGTTATGCACAGATGCTAACTGAGGTGGTAAGGCCAAACGATATGTGTCCTTTCCAACTCTGTCGAGGATCTCAAATGGTCTAATGAAACGCTGTGATAGATTTTCGCTACGATCAAATCTCATCAAACCTCAACGTGGCGAGACCTTTAGAAACACATGATCCCCCACTGCAAACTCCAAAGGTCGACTCCTCTGATCTGCATAACTCTTCTGGCGGCTCTGCGCTGTCATAAGGCGTTGGCGTATCACGGCAACCGTCTTTGTCATCTCCTGTACCATGTCAGGTCCCAAGACTATGGTCTCTCCCTCATCTGTCCAACACACGTGTGATCTACACGGTCTACCATACAAAGCCTCATACAGTACCATCCCAATACTGGACTGATAGCTATTGTTGTATGCAAACTCTGCTAACGGTAGATGATCCTCCCACGAACCTCTGAAATCAAGAACACAAGCTCTCAGCATATCCTCCAGAATCTGTATGGTTCTCTCTGATTGACCATCCATCTGGGGGTGAAAAGCAGTACTGAACATCAAGTTCGTCCCCAAAACATCCTGAAGACTCTGCCAAAAGCGCGATGTGAAGCGCGGGTCTCGGTCAAAAACAATAGTTACTGGCACTCCATGCAATCGGACTATCTCTCTGACATATAAGCTACTCAGTCGTTGCACCGAATCCTTCACTCGGATGGGGAGAAAGTGTGTAGATTCGTCAACCTATTAACCACAACCCACATGGCGTCGTGTCCCCTAGGTGATCGAGGAAGCCTTGACACAAAGTCCATCATGACGTTCTCCCACTTTCACTCTGATATAGGCAACGACTGTAGTAATCCTGCGGTCTCTGGTGTTCTGCCTTCACCTTCTGATAGGTAAGGCACCGAGAAACAAACTGGATCACGTCTCTCTTCGTTCCCATCTAATAGAACTGACGATGAAGGTCATGGTACATCTTCGTGCCTTCAGAATGCACTGCAAGGCGAAAATGAAGACACTCACGTAGTAGATCAGCTCAGTATGACTCTGGCAGAAACAACCTCCCAGCCAACCTCAAACTATGATCTGAACCTACAATCCATCATGCTGTATCTTCTCCACTAGCAACACGATCTCGCATCATCTGAGCCTTTTGGTCCGTCTTCTGGACCTCTAGCACACGTGCTATCAATGCTGGTTAAGTAACTACTGAAAATAGGGTGGCACCTCTCACTGTCTCCCCGAGACACAGATCAAACTCTCCAACCTCTCTGAGCATGTCCCACTTACGTATCGCCACAGAAGCTAACGACCCGTGAGATCTCCTACTGAGCGCGTCTGCCACAACATTGGCCTTCTCTGGATGGTACTGCAAGTCAAAATCATAATCCTCTAACAACTCCATCCATCGTCGTTGGCGCAAGTTTAGGTCATTCTACGAAAATAAGTATTTCAGACTCTTGTAATCGGAGAAAATCCCGAAATGCTCACCATAAAGATAGTGACGCCATGGCTTCAAGGCAAAGACCACGGCTGCAAACTCCAGATCGTGTGTCAGGTAGTTCTTCTCGTGCGTCTTCAACTGTCGAGAACCGTAGGCCACAACCTTACCTCCCTACATCAGAACATATCCAAGACCATCATGTGATGTATCACAGTATACTGTATACCCCAGGCCTCGCTTAGAAATGATCAACACTGGCGCACTAGTCAACCTCGTCTTCAGCTCCTGGAATGTCGACTCACAGGACTCACTCCAAACAAACACAACGCCCTTCCGTGTTAGACGCGTCATCGGAGTAGCAAGTCTTGCAAAGTCCTTCACAAACCGTCGGTAGTAGCCTGCCAAGCCTAGAAAACTGCGAATCTCAAAGACACTCTTCGGTCGCTCCCAACGCGTCACAGCATCAGTCTCCGACGAATCCACAGCTACTCCATCTGTCGACACTACGTGTCCAAGAAATCTCACTTCAGACATCCAGAACTTGCACTTTTTGAACTTTGCATATAAGCGATGCCCTCTCAAAGTTTGTAGCACGATACGCAGGTGATCCTTGTGTGCCTCCCTAGTGGGTGAATATATAAGTATATCATCCACAAACACCACTACAAAACTGTCCAGTTAAGGATGGAAGATCCGGTTCATCAAACTCATGAACGTAGTCGGAGCGTTCGTCTGACTGAACGGTATAACCAGAAACTCATAGTGACCATAGCGAGTCCGAAAGGCAGTCTTTGCTATGTCCTCGTCCCTAATCCTCAACTGGTGATATCCTGATCTCAAGTTAATCTTTGAGAAGTAGCTTGAACCCTTCAGTTTATCAAAGAAATCATCTATCCTCGGCATCGGATACTTGTTCTTCACTGTCACCTGATTTAGCTTCCGGCAGTCGATACACAAACGCAAAGATCCATCCCTTTTCTTAGCAAAAAGAGCAGGAGCTCCCCATGGCAAAGTACTCGGGCATATAAACCCTCTGTCTAGCAACTTCTGAAGCTATACCTTGAGTTCACGCAACTCAGTGGGTGCAAAACGATAGGACGGTATAGATATGGGAGCAGCTCTAGGGACAAGATCAATAGAAAACTCTACCTCACGGCTCGGTGGTAACTCAAACAGATCGTCAGAAAAGATATCTGAATAGTCGCAAACCACTGGGGGTAACTCTCCTCGACTCCCAACTATCTCATCCAACATAAGGGCTGAAAAGAGGAAACCCAAGTTGCCCTGGTTCCGCACAGCACTGGGTAAAGACATCAAACCCTCATCCTGGTCACCCACAAAACAAAATCAATCTCCAGCCGGTGTGCAAATTGTTACCCTCCATCGATCGCAATCGATGAAGGCATGATAGGTGGTCAGCCAACCCATCCCTAAGCTGACATCAAATGCGGTCATGTTTAGAATAACAAAGTCAAACTCTAAACAACGATCGGCGACCTCCAACACACAGGATCTACAGATAAGACTCGACGTCACACTCCCACTGACTGGGGTCTCCACGCTCAAAGTACTACCCAACTTGTCCATTTCTAACCCCAAAGCTGATGCAAAAGCAAATGATATAAACGAATGCGATGCTCCGGTGTCGATAAGAACACTAGCCCATGATCTATAGACTAAAAAAGTACCTCTGATCATAGAGGTGGTAGCAGCAGCATCGGGTACGACCGGTGCTCTGGATGAATTAGGATCTGCAAGAACATAAGCCCTGGCCTGTCCACTATGGCCCTCAACTGCCGACTGTCTGTCCGACTGCACTGATGCGCCCCTTCTACAAACCTAGGTGGCTGACATTCCTGGCTAGATGGAACAGCTAATGCTCCTGCTGTACTCTAAAAGATCCATCCTTTGGGGCAGTTCCTCTGAATGTGCCATGATTGGCCGCACTCAAAACATACCAGCGGTCCTCTCCCTGGCACCTGTGATTGTGACTCTGCCTGAACAGGTGCTGGGCTCCGGCATTCTGCCGCATGATGCCCTGGCCGCTAGCATCTGTGACAAAGAAGCACTCTCTGATCTGACCTTCCCGTTGAAGCTACGGGAGGTGTAAAGGCAGAAGACTGTGGCTGATACGACCCCACTGGATAAGAACTCGGACCAGATGTCCGCTAACACTTGTCCTTGCATCCCCAATCTTGTGCGCATTCCCAACCTAACTGACCCTTACTGTCCCTATTTCTGCGCGTCTCGTTTAGAGTATCCTCCACCTTCATGGCCGTCTTCACTAACTCTGTAAAGACCTGCATCCTGAACGCTGCTACTCTGTCACGAATAGTAGGCCTCAAACCCCTCTCAAATCGCTTCGCACGGAACTCATCAGTAGGCACAATCTCCTCTGCAAACTGGGACAGGCTAGTGAACTCAGCCTCATACTCAACCACTGACATCGTCCCCTGAGTCAAGAAAAGAAAGTCCTCTCTGTAGCGATCCCTCAAAATGGTTGGAAAGTATTTCTCCAGAAATACCGTCGTGAATGCCTCCCAAGTGCCTCCCACTGTGGTCTTGGCGAACTTCCACCACATGTGAGCACTCCCCATCAACTGGAAGGCAACAAATGAAACCCGCAAATCATCCTCCTTAATCTGAAGAGTATCAAGGATCCTGGTAACCAGCTCCAGCCACTCGGTGGCCACTGTGGGGTTAGGATCCCTAGAAAAGGTAGGAGGGTCCAGACGGCGAAACTCACGCATCGCGACCGTCACCCTCAGCTTAGGTATGCTCTCTCTTCCCCTAGAGGCCTCAGCCAGCTTTCGGATGGAGCCTACCATCTCACGCATCAGATCTCCGTCAACAGGTCCTTGGGGTGCATTAGCATCCTTAATAGCTGGGACTGGAACGTCTCTTCGGCTAGAACCACGGCCACGGCCTCATCCTCCCCGCGTGGATATAATTCTACACGAAAGCAACATAACAAGATAAGAATCCATACAACATGTTATTGCTAACGTAAAAGACATATCATGTATAAGCATACTAACACATTGCCACTTAGATCATGTCATCACATCTCACATACCGAGGAGAACCAACAAGAAAGACTCGTCCATCTGGATAACCGACTTAGATT
>JAULJZ010146247.1:0-10446 GCA_032270985.1 Heliamphora pulchella | reverse complement strand
GAGAGAGAGAGAGGAAAGGAGATACCTTGTGGGTTTTCATTTTGTAGCCTTTGACGGAGACGACAGTGAGAGGCCGGTGGTTTTGAGCGGGAGAGGCGACGGAAAAGGCTGGGGCGCCGAGAGGCAGGAGCGGAGTGAGCGCAGATACGCTGCGTGAGGAACTGAGGCTCCGGGAGATTTTCTTGGCGAGTGGTGAGAGATGAAAAATACCGGGAAAGCTCCGGAAACATCGAGGGGAAAATGATGAAGGCGAGAAATTGAAAGGAAGAGATAGCGTTGTTGAGGACGCCATTATCGTCATCTTCTTGAGTTGCTTCAGTTTCTGGGGTCTGTCTCTTTGAAGTTCGTTGTTTGTGGATAGAAACGATAGATGACAAGAGTGGTGCTTATTACAGCTTCCGGAGGGATAGATGAATTTTTGGAGTAATTATGCGGTTCTGTTGGGAATACTTATTTATTTATTTATTTTTATTTAAAATGATTTTTTATTGTTTAATTAAGTTTGTATAATTTTTAAATTTTCTCATCAAAATGAGTTAAAAAATAAAAAAACTGATGAAAAATGTTCATCTTATTAGACAATTTGAAAAAATAAAAAAATTATAAATTTTTTAAAAATAAAAATAAGTAGAATTTTTTAAATTTACCCCAAACAGGGCATTGGTGGTTCTTTCATAAAAATAATGTGATAATTTTACATGTTATTTTTGCTTAATATTATGATATTAAATTTTACAATATAAATATTATGATTTATTTTTATTCGATAGCTAGAGAATAAGAGATGAGATATATAGTGTGAGTTACAAATATTTATTTGTTAAGATTATTATTTAAGATTGTTTATATAATATTTTAAAAGTACTGAATAATTTACAACTATTTCAAATACAATCTTATATTTTTTACAAACACTCAAAACTTCTACTAAAAAAATATAATTTTAATTTCTTTAATTTATGAAGAGTACAAAGACAGGGGAGATGAGGGAAGGGGCGAGGAATGAAAACTCGAACCGCGAACCACCTGAGTAATGAATCTTATAAAAATGTATAAAATCACTAAGCTGTCAAAGCTCATCTATTACAATTTATAACAACTAGTTTAAACAACAGCAAACTATTACCTAAAATAGATATCACTTCTCTCTCTTCACCAATTAGAATTAGTCAATGCTTATTCTCCTGATAAATTGGAGTGTTTGATTTCACTTTTTAATTTATATTCATTAAATTTTATATTTATTTTCATATTTATCAATAATTTATATTTATTTCCAAACATTCAAACATGTGATTTTATTTAGCTCATAATCCCAATCAGCTAAGAAAATTGCACAATCGTAGGACTCTTAAATAAATTGTAGCATCACATGGTGATTGCCCCTTTGGGCATTGAATAATTGTTACAATTAAGTTTTATTTACAATTTAGTTTCAATAGAATTCTTATTTTTACCCAAAAGAAAAGGGAAAATAAATTAAAAGGAAGAAATAAACCTGTGAGGCTCGCCCATCGAACCAAGATGCGTTGTGTGTGAGCAATGCACATCACGCTGCCATGTAGTCTGAAGGGCTCAATTTCTATATGATCAGATTCATTTAGTATGTAAAAACTCGCTTTATCCAAAAACTCAAATTAATTGAACATCAATGGCTTTGGAATTAAAGCACATTTGTCCACAAGTAAATAAAGAGAAAATACAATTTGATAAAAAGAATTAAACAAATGTTATCCAAACATTAATAGCTCTGTAACCAGATCACAAAAATAGTAAGCATAGTTTTGAAAAATAACAATTAAGCAAATGTTATTCTATCACAAAACTACAAATATCGGATTAATTTTATTTTTTTATGAATAATAAACTTAACGAGCTCCACATAATGAATGAATCTCATCATAAAAATACGTTCAAAAAATGAGCTCATTAAACCTTCGTTTGAATTAAAGGTAGAGAGAGTAAAACTATACACAACAACATACTGCACATCTCAACCTAGGATGTACGGGTTACTCAATATCATATGTTATATTCTTCATCATCTACAATTTTATTTAAAGGAGTAATTTTATGCGCACAAATAAAAACGACCGACCAAACACAGACAAGAGATAAGAGACAAAAGACAAGAAACAAGAGACATGAGCAAAAACTCTGACTACTCAGAGTTTGAGTAGTTAAACTCTGACTACTAAGAGTATTGCCATTGTTTCTTGGCTGTGTTTGGTCGGTTATTCATTATCAGTAGAATCAACATTTTTCTATATAAAATCATATCATTATTACTTTTTATCCCCTTATTTTATCTCTGTTTATCAGAAAAACTTGTACCCATAATATTATCAGTAATTTAATAATACCTACTAAACTAATTCTTCAACCAAGGGTGCCCTTACTAGTTTAACTATGAACCTTAAAAAATTTTCTCGAGTTACAGAGTTTTTATCAAAAGAACATACTGGTAGGGTACAAACAACAGTCGGTTGATCTGTTCATCTTGCAAGATCTGGATGCGCAGCCTTCAGTGACAAGTAGTAGGGAAGAGTCCTCTTCTTTTGATCTCCAAGGAAAAAGACATTGACAGGATCCCAAATTTCTCCCCAAATTCTTCATGTTAGATCGAGAAATTATGGCCTCGCTATAATGGCTATAGATTCCCACTCTAAACTACATATAACATCCTGTACGTCACCAATTAAAACAATTAACCGACTAGAACTTCGACACACATATGAGAAGGCAAGATACACACACACACACACACACACACACACATATATATATATATATATATATATATAAATCGAGAGAGAGACGAGGAGAAGGAGGTCCAAACCATATTACAAACTTAATACTCACCGAGCGATTGTGTCGGTCGATGTCAAAGCTGTTGATGGCACAGGGCTCTGCCAAGAGCTCGGTGGGTTCCTCACCTATGAATTTGAATGGTAAAATGCAAAATCAGACCTTGTAAGATGGTTGTGACTGTCTGAAGCATTATTCTTTTTTAGGAGAAAACCAGAAAGCTTACGACCCAGGGCAAAAAGAAAAAGGAAGAAGAAGAAGAAGAAGAAGAAGAAGAAGAAGTGAAAGACTTCATTTAACCAATCATTAAATGGAGTGTTTTAACCTGGACTCGTGTGGCAACCTGGTTTAAAACGTAACTTTGATAAATTAGCAAGAAACTTGTTTGGTTAAAAAGTAACTTTACACCACTAGTACAAAGACAAAATGTGATTTTTTAATTGTTCACTTTTTTGGTACTTTAAACAAAAAGGAAACAATGAGACTTTAAGCAGGGAGCCAAACAAGGAAAAAATAAGATGGCTTATAGCTTTTTATCAATAATAATTTACCATTCGAAACAGAAACAGCAGCAAGCCCCGTACCTTGTTCAACAACAGCGAGGATCCCGTCTTCTGAACAGATCATAACAGGTAAGATCCGTGAAGACGAGGAGATGTTACCCATGTTCAAGGAATGCATATAACTGTCATACTGGACTTCCCATACTTCGCTTTCAGATGGTGAGTGGGTTGATACCTCACCAGTTGCAACCCCAGAAAGAATTACTGGCTGCTGTTGCCATCGGAGATCCCATGCAAATACAGTACCAGAAGAGCCTCCTGCCTTCGATTAAACCAACATAAAATATAAACGAGCTTGAATATTTCTCAATATGGATCACAATAAGAAATATTGTTCAGGTCTCTAGTAGCAATGCAAGTCGTTAACTAAACATTGAAGAATTTTAGAGCAGTAACAAATCATCTTTGCAATTGACAAGAAGCATGAAATCAGAACATGTAACAAAAAAGATTGTAAAGTTGCTCCCCAGTCCCTTCGGACAAATATATTTGACATGAGAGGATATATTGCTCCGCTTGAATATATGCAGAACAATTTATTTAGCTGGTGAAAACTAACTCAGAAATACTCAAAGCCTTTGGCCTGTATAATAGTACTGAAAGAGTGAATGGGGCAAAAACTGGAGAATTCAACATTCTTAGACTTAAATATTCTACCTTATAACATTGTAGCAACTGAAAACCCCTTAGAATTCCAATACAGTGTATCTTTTGTTTAGATAAACTATTGATACACATAACAGCAAGGATTCATAACAATTTATACCACTTGATAAGCCAAACACGAGAATTTGTCATCGAGATTTTAGGAAGGAAAAGAACAAAGAAATAGGAGTAGAAGTGGGCAAAGCAACAACAGAGAGACCTAAAACTAAATGCAACAGTTTCTGTACACCATTTGTACTATCTGTGCATGCACACTTCTCATAGTTTAAGTTATCCTCTGACACGCATTGGATCCATAAGTAAGCTTAATACATAAGCTTTCATAATGCATTATTACTAAGGATGAATGGTAAAGCAGCATCTTACAATACAAGTGTGCTTCCGTGATGGATGGATATCAATGGAGTGCACAATCCCCAAACTAGTTCCACGAGCCCTGAAACATCATAATGTGAAAGTCATTGACGTGTCACAAGCCTCAAAATCAAAACAAACCAAGAAAAGAAAACTGTAGTAATATGATGAGAAGGTATCTCAACCCGAACTATGAGGATTGTCAACTAAGATTGTACAAAACTACACTGAATTAAAGAGCGCGATGGAAACTCATATAAGAAAGTGGCTACTGGCTAAAAAAAATTGGCAAAATTGATTAAACTTTAAAAACATCCTTAAATCAGTTTTTTTTTCAAGTTATCAGTAAGCTATGGACCCTCATGCGCCTTTGCGTTTTTTTTTCAAGTTATCAGTAAGCTATGGACCCTCATGCGCCTTTGCATGAGTAAGTTATCACAATCCACTTTTCATCTCCTTTTTCACGGAATATTATAAAGTTTCCAAATAATGAAAATTCCTAAAACATTTTCAACGATACAATACCAGAAAGTAACATCAGAAAACTAGTCATACTACCCGCTACTCTAATTAGATAAAGTTTAATAGCTACCGCTGAGTTTAAAACAAACCAAAGAAACCTACCTGGTGCATCAAGTGTTATTTGTTAATTATCTACATATATCCTTTCCCTCTTGATCTGTCTTCCAGAAATTTATGAAAAAAGAACAGCAATCTCCTTCAGAAACTTAAAAAGTTCAACATCTCATCACATGCTAATATGATACACTGTTTTCTTCTCAATGAATGCTGATAATGACGTAGTAGTGTATTGTCTGGAACAGATGCTTTGAGCTTCAGTAAAAACTAGTATCATCTCCTTTTGGTTTAGTTTTCCAATTTTTAAAGAACCAATCAATTCAAAATGTCATAATACAATGAGTATCATTGTGAGTTCTTGTGATTTTGTGTTAAAAATATTCACCTGGATAATATGCTAGCTATTGAAAAATGCAAGTATACAATCATAAACTCATTAAATAAAGAAAGCACATTGTTTCTTGTCAACACTCATTCCGGCAAGGAAAAAAAGTACCCGGACCTTTAAGTATCAATCACTTCTGATCGATGACAATGATAAGTTTCAGTTCCTTCGCAGAGGAAAATAAAAGAACTCCAATTCTTTTTTTAATTGGAGGGCAATATACTTCTGCAATCATTAGGCATTCAAAATGTTGCAGATCATTGTGGAAATGAAAATTGGGTTGAGTAGCATAAACAAGGACACATAATACAAATATGATACATTTGAAAATTCCTAATAAGGATATGGACAGGGTGAGGACACGGGAATATATTATACATAATATATAAACACAATTCCCAAATAAATTAACTATTAAAATATATACGTTCCTTAATATGTTAAATTCTTATTCCAAGATTTTCATAATGTTGAAGATGAACTTGTCCACTAGGGAACACTCCAGTGGACCAGCGGATTAGGTCACATTCCCTCAATACAGAGACTCAAGTTCAGGTCTCTTTAACTTACCTATCAAAAAAGCATATTAAAGACAAAGTTCATCATGTTCATTCTAATTTAGTATGATATTTAGCGTATTAGTATTCTCTCACTAAAATTTTCTTTCAAAATCATATTCTTGTCCTTTATCAAAAAGTGAGATTGAATGCTTGACTTGTGGTGGTTGATTGTGTAATGTCAGCTTTTCTTTAAAAATAAATTAGAAAAGAATCGTCAAACATTTTAGACTGTAACGAACAGTGTTTGAGATATGCTCATAAAATTGTTGGAAAAAAAAAAGTGGGTTTTGAAAAAAATTAGAATATGATTTTTAGTTAACTTTAAAGCTAATTATCTTTGTGTTGGATTAATCTTTTTTGATGATTCCAAATTCGAATTTGTTTATCTCAATGAATAGAGTAATCATGAATTTTGTGGCATTCAAAACTATTAATGAGTGAATAAAAAATTAACTCCAAAAGTGTGCCATGAAAGTTAGCAAAATAGTGGTAACAAAGTCCTACCCCACATTGGTTGGAAAAGAAAAGGATGAGTGTCTAATTGAGCATAAATGTATTTTCAATCCCACATTGGTTTGGAGCAACATAGGTGAGTGGCTTATATAAGTCAAGTTGAGCCTAAGGGATATGCTCCTTGGAGGTACGCAGTTTTGTGGACGGCGGAAGACCTACCCAATGGTGGGTTCAACCCAAACCCCACACGCGCGCCGCCGCCTGCCCGACTGGCCGGCCGAGCCGGGTCCCAGGTCCGTGGGTCGTGGGTTTGGATCAACCTTTATCTTTTTACGAAAATTTTATTTAATTAAAATTTTGAATTTTAAATTTAATTTATTTAAATTTGAAATTAATAGTTACCGTTATTTGCCGGATCGAACCGTTGGAGGGTTCGGGACTGTTGGAGTAATTCTGAACCGGTTCACGCCTGTTGGGCGATTCAACCGCCAGGCCGAACTGGTGTTGCCTTGGTCCGATTAATCCGAACAGTCGCCATTAACGCCTATATAAAAGCTGCTATTCATCCCAATTGAGCATCCAATTTCTATCCCTCTTTCCGAAGTTCTGCTGCTCTATTTCACATACAGCCTTCATCTCCAATTTTCGAGAAAGTTCAGCACAGCCGAGTTCGCTGTGCAGTTTTCCGTGCTTCTCCTGCACACGACAATCGCTTTATCCAAGAGGCAGACGTCCGTTCCACCGCAAGCACCGAGGCGTGGCGCTATTTGTCTTAAGGAAACAACGTCAATTGTTGGACCCGATTGCACCGTTTCTATCTGTAAGCTTTACATATTTTGTTTTCTTTTCAGTTTTGTTCTGGTTATGCTATTTATGTTCTGCTTGGTACTGTTTGAATATATTAGTCTTCCGTCTTTGTTTTTAATTTGTTTAATCTTTTGCCTGAACAAAACAGTATTTATTTATGTTCTGTTTTAAAATATAAAACAGCGTTTTTACATACTATTTCGGGTTTCTGTTTAGAAATTAAAAGCCAAACTTTTGTTTTATTTAAACAAAATTGTTTCTGTAGTATTATTCTATTAAACCAAAAACTGATTGAACATAATTCTGTTTTACATATACTGAAATATATTTCAATATATTTCAATTTCAGTTTGCTGTATTTTATACTGCATAATGTTGTTGACTCAATTTTGAGAATCGACAGAATATTGTTGTATTTCCAGAATACTTACTTACCAACAATCTTAAGACAGATAAGTCCTTTACTTAGTTTCTGGAATTTTTTACTGTCGGTATTTAATTCAAGAAGTGATTTACTGTACTGATGTTGATTTGTTAAACTTGAGGTACAGTATTTTAATTTACTGTTTTAAAGTTTTATAAACTTGGTTTATTTAATACAGTTGTTGCAGTTTTAAATTACTGTAAACTTATTGTTGAATTCTGTTTCGGTGTTAATTCGGCTTTTACAGTTATGGCAACCGAAACCGACAACAGAATGAACCCTACCCCTACTGCTTCTACCCCGGTGGTGGCCTCTATTCTGGCCCAGATTCTGGCCTCTGTTCCGGCCCTGATTTCGGCTACAGTTCCTGTGAATCACGGGGAGAAACTGAAAAAGTTCAATGGGACAAATTTTAAGTAGTAGTAGCAAAAAATGCTGTTTTACCTCACGACGCTGAATCTGGCGCGGTTCCTCCAAGAGGATGCTCCTTCTCCTTTGTTGTCTGAGAACGAGGGTGACAGGAAGGTTGTGGCTGTAGTCGCCGCATGGAAACATGCTGACTTTTTGTGCCGCAACTACATCCTGAGCTGTTTGGACAACACGTTGTATAACGTGTACGAACCGCTGAAGAGGACAAAGGAATTGTGGGGTTCCCTTGACAAAAAATACATGGAAGATGCCGGGATTAAGAAATTTATCGTCGGCAGATTCCTCGAGTTTCTTATGGTGGATTCGAAAACCGTAATCAGCTAAGTCCAAGAGTTTCAACTGATTCTGCATGAAATTCATGCCGAGGCCATGACATTGAGTGAGTCATTCCAAGTAGTAACAATTATTGAAAAGCTGCCACCGTCCTGAAAGGATTTCAAGAACTATCTGAAGCACAAGGGAAAAGAAATGAAACTTGAAAACCTGATTGTCAGACTCAGGATAAAAGAGGATAACCGGACTGCCGGGAAGAAAGGTTCACAAGGGTTCCAGCTCAAGGTGAAGACCAATGTGGTGGAACAAGCCCAAAAAGAGAAGAAGCGAAAGAATCACAACCAAAAGGCCAGGGGTGGTGATTCTAAGAAATTCAAGGGAAGGTACTTCGTGTGTGACAAGCTGGTCCATCGAGTGAAAGACTGCAGTAACCACAAAGATCAGGGAAATTCCTCGAAGAAGTAGAAGCATTCTCAGGCCAACATTGCTAAAATAGAGAATCTTTCTTCTGATGTGTCTGAGATGAATCTGACAACAGTGGTGTTCGAGGTTAACATGGTTGGATCCAACCCAAGGGAGTGGTGGATAAATACCGGTGCAACCCGACATGTGTGTGCGGACCAAAAAATGTTCACTACTTATCAAGCAGTGACAAATGGAGAACAAC
Organism: Heliamphora pulchella; assembly: GCA_032270985.1. NCBI lineage: Eukaryota > Viridiplantae > Streptophyta > Magnoliopsida > Ericales > Sarraceniaceae > Heliamphora > Heliamphora pulchella. The sequence goes on along the minus strand of JAULJZ010146247.1, from coordinate 1,478 downwards.
TATTTATGGGAAACTCTTCTACTGCAAAGGTGGAAGGACAAGAAAAGGTTGTACTAAAGATGACCTCAGGCAAGGAGTTGATGCTCAACAATGTTTTGCATGTGCCAAAAATTCGAAAGAATCTGGTGTCAGAATCTTTGTTCAGCAAAAATGGGTTCAGGCTAGTCTTTGTGACTGACAAGTTTGTACTTACTAAAGGGGAAATATTTGTTGGGAAAGGGTACTTGTCAGATGGCTTGTTTAAGCTGAATGTAATGACTGTGGTTCCAAAAATTATTAATAATACAACTACATCTTTTGCTTATATGCTTGAGTCTTCTTATGTATGGCATGGTAGATTAGGTTATGTTAATTTTGAATCATTGCGTATATTAATTAACATTGATTATTTATTTAAATTTGATTTGACTCAAATCATAAATGTGAAACTTATGTAGAAGCTAAATTATCTAAAGCGCATTTCTAATCTATGGAAAGAAATACCGAGCCTCTAGGTTTAATTCATAGTGATATATGTGATTTGAAATTTGTTCAAACACGAGGAGGCAAAAAGTACTTTATCAATTTTATAGATGATTGTACTAGATACTGTTATGTGTATTTGCTAAAAAACAAAAATGAAACCTTAGAAAGTTTTATTGTGTATAAAACAGAGGTTGAGAACCAACTTGGCAGAAAGATTAAAGCCTTAAGGAGTGATAGGGGAGGTGAATATGAATCACCTTTTAGTAAATTCTGTTCACAACATGTAATTATTCATCAAACCATAGCTCCCTATACTCCACAGTAAAACGGAGTTACTGAACAGAAAAACAGAACTTTAAAAGAAATGATGAATACTTTACTTATTAGTTCTGGGTTACTTCAGAACTTGTGGGAGGAAGCGATACTTTCTGCCAATTATGTTCTCAACAAAATACCCTATAATACCCTATAAGAGAACGAACAAAATTCCGTATAAATTATGGAATGGTCGAAAACCTTCCTATAAATTCTTAAGAGTGTAGGGGTGTTTAGCTAAGGTAGCGGTTCCAGATCCTAAAAGGGTCAAGATTGGACCGAAAACTGTTGATTGTATATTTATAAGATATGTAAATAATAATATTGCATATCGATTTCTAGTACATAGAAGTGATAATCCTGAGATTCAAGTGAACACGGTCATTGAATCTAGAAATGTATCCTTCTTTGAACGTGCATTTCCGTGTAAATCTACATAAGAGATAAGTTCTCTTAACAAAACTTATGAAACTACAGTAGGCAGTAGCCGAGAGGAAGATGAGGATCAAGGATTGAGAGAGAATGATGGACCTAGACGTAATAAACGAGCTAGAACATCCAAATCATTTGGTCCGAATTTTCTAGCATTTTTGTTAGAAAATGAGTTTCAAACTTTTAAGACTGCAATGTCCTCCCCAGATGCACCTTTGTGGAAAGAGGCAATCAATAGTGAAATTGAATCTATCTTGCAAAATCAT
>JAULJZ010146226.1:0-10446 GCA_032270985.1 Heliamphora pulchella | reverse complement strand
AAATGCATGTATTGTTGGACTCTCATTGCATCTTTGCCTTATCCCATCATTTGCTCTTCCACCACTACCTTATTTTCAAAACCACATTTCCATTAGATGTTAGCCTCTTGAGATAAAGTTGTAGATTATTTTAGGGAAGAATTAAGTGTTACATTTATGTGCATCTTTTTCTTAATCTTTACATGGTTTAAACATTTGCTAAGCCCTTTACGAGCATGAAAGCTCGGAATATTTGAGTAAACACTGGGCCTTCTTATTTGGGTGGTGGAAATAAAGTTCTCTGTACCGATCAAAAAACAAAAAAAACAAAAAAAACAACACTAGGCCTTCCCTTTTAACCTACCCATGGCATCAATCTTCAGATGTACTAGAAATATAGGAATACTTATGGCAGATTGTGACGATAGAACAAGATTAACACTTTGGATTACAGTAATTCTTGTGTCAAAAGTGATGGAGTGTGTTGACACTAGGATTAGAAGGGAAGTGAACATAGTTTGCTCCAGGAAAATAAACAAATGCAAGATGATAATATAGGTTGTAAATTTTATTATGTTGGTATAGATTGACACGACAACTTAGGCAAGTGGAAGGTAATTTGGTGTATACATTACATATATAGACGGGTTGGGGATATTTGCAAGAGGATTGACAATTTTTTAAAACCGCCTACCTATACATCCACAGTTTTTTATCATCTACCGCACCTAACCCCTCTCATGTTCTTAAAGTTAAACTGCATTAGTTGGTTTGGATTGATATTTTTGGTTTTTTGCACTCCTAACCATAGCTACCTCGTCATTGTGCTTCACATTGTTAATTGCTTGCCTAGTTGCTCATCACTTTTTTGTTTTTTTGTCTTTGCTGGAGTTTTAGCCTCTTAGGGCATTGCTCATCTACTGTGAGGTGTTATTTTTATTTATTTATTTATTTTTGAACGGTTAAACTCATACACCTATTATACTCCACATCTTGCCCTTAACAAGGTTTGAACCCGTAACCTCCATTTTGAAAGCAAACACCTTATACCATTGGGTTGATGCTGCTGCATCAGCTCGAATCCAAGACCTCACCCTTGGTCTCGATCACGTGCCGCTTGATGGGATATGGTTTTATGTACCAATTGGCATATTGGCTCACATGGAGTAATAATTCTAACACCAAAATCACACCTTAAACTAGTTGATCCCTTTTAAACCAGGTTAGAAGATTCACATCAACATGTGATCAATGGCAAGGGCGCGACCCAAATCTTCCAATCTTTCTCTTTACTACAGCATCCTAGTGGCCAACCCATTATCCGAACATTTCCAAGGAAGTAAGTGAAGCATTTTGGCACACTCGGTGGCCAGATATGATACCATCCTTTCGGTTTAAACATGCGGATTTGATGAGTTAAATTTTTTTTTTTTTGATTGGCAAAAGAGTATATTATTCAATTTTGAAGAATAGTAACACATGAGCTGAAAACCCATACAATGAGGCTTCAAACTTCCACAAAGGAAAAAACAAGGACACATGGTTGGCAAGAAACCAGCCAACACAAGAACGATAAAAGGGGCAAACAAAAAACAGAGCACTTAGCATCATGTGCACTTCCAAAGCAAAGCACCCAAAAAGCAGCAACCAACTAGCAGCCTGTTAACCCAGCATCCAACCCAGAACAGCAGCTAGAGAATTGCTTTGCCAGGTTATTTAGCATCAGAAGCAAAAGAACCCCTTCATAGCAAGCTTGTGATCATTATCACCCCTGCAATCTGACACCAGCATGCTTGATCAAGATCTCATCAGCATTTTCTACCTTTCCCATATGTAGAGAGACATTTGGCGATGCCCAAATCGTTACATAGATTGTAGCCACAGAAGCTTGGCTAAGGTCTAATCTCATTAAGGCACCAACATACACAGCTTGCCCTGCCAAACATGCAGGAATACCAAACTAGCAGCAACCCAACTACAGCCACAGCAAGAAGCACACAAATAGGAATTAATCCTTTGTAGTGGTTGGAAACTTAGAACTTAACACTCTATCAAGTAGTGACCATCAGTAGAAAAGGCTGAAAAAATGAAACTGGAGAGTTCACTGTCACTGTGTTGCAAATTCAATTACTTCTCACTTTTTTTGTTTTCTTCCCCTCCTTTTTTTTTTTTTTTTAAAAAAAAATTTCCTTAAGTTTGCAGCCTTACCTCAGCTTTATGGAAGATCCAAGTTGAGCATTTTGTTAAATATTTCTACTTTTAGATCGATTTCCATATTGATATGTAGAACAAGTTTTCATAGAAGTTTTGACAGTGATTGTAGATGACAGCAGCAATCTTCTCCTAAAAAGTGTTCATGGTTCTGTAATGTGTTTATGCAGTCCGCATGTTGCCTTGCTAATTGTTGAAATTCCATATCACAAGTCGTCTATTGAATTAATACTATAAGCCCTTGTTTGTTATCACGGATGGGGTTAGATAGGCTACGAGAAATAAGTAATACTTTGGGTCCTATATATTTTTTTGTACCATGAAATTATGAATAGAATTATATATACTGTAAAAAGTTTAGTTGATGTTTCGTTAGAGTGAGATCAAGAATGAGAAAAATTGTAATTATATTTTGACCATTAAATAAATAAAGAAGATAATCTAAAATTTAGTACTAATAATTTCAGGGGGTTAGTACTGTTAATAACACAAATGAGGGTTACCGATATCGCGACATATTTGTAGGATTATTTATTTTGGGAGAAACGGTCTGTGAATTGGTGGTTCTTATGTTTCCTATCTAATCATTGCTCAAGGGTGGTGAATTAAGCGATTGCCTAAGGTCTCTAAAACAAGGAGGGTCCTCAAATTCATAAAGTCTTTTATAACATATATTATTATATATGAGCTTTAAAATAAATTATATTAATAAACATGAAAAATTGGTGAATAGTTCAATTTATAGGTCGTTTACTATTTTTTATTTAGCATAAGATTTTTTAATGAGTAAGGTCTATCTTCATAAAAGTTTTAACGCGCAAAATTTTTTTAGAACAAAAATACCTTAGAATAGATAAATTTATCTGTGTCTTTTCAAAACATGTATAAAGAATACAGATAAATTTATCTATATTTTATTGAAAACATTTGTAAAGAACACGTATAAATTTATCTGTTTGCATTATTTGCATTGATATGCAAACTGATAAATTTATCTGTTAAGCGTAAATACGTAAATAGATTAATTTATCTATTTGCATATTGCAGGGTATTTTCGAAAAAAATCACGTAATTAGAATTTGCGCGTTAAAATTTATTTAAGAAAAAATCATTTAAGAAAAAACTTATATACTAAAATATCCCAAATAAAAAAATGTAAAGCAAACTCTTGTAAGAATAATTTGACATTTAGAAGAAAAACATAAGAGATATTAAGAATCTTTTAAAATTAATTTTTTCTTACATGCAGTAATCATGTTATTTCTTCTGTTGTGAACAAGTTCAAATAATTTCAAATGTCAGAAGATGATTTTGATTTTTTATTTAATTTTAAAGAATTCAAAATCCTAAATGGTGATATTTAAAAAGAATGTATTTAATTTTGAAACCTTTTAAAAAACATAGACACCTTTAGTGATATTGTTTGTTTGGAATCACTTCCAAAATTTTAAAACAAGTTATACCAACAAAAGAAGAAAAAACAAAGGGACTTCAATTGATGTTCTAAATTATATTAAAAGATTGGACTATTTTTAAAATTTATGCATTGGTTATAGAATATTATTAATAATTTTAGCATTAGTAGCTTCTTCATAAAGAAGTTTGTCTAAATGAGAATTAATAAAATTTTATCTTAGATCTACCCTGCCACAAAAAATATTTAGTAGATTAGCAATGTTATCAATTGAAAAAATATGTTAAAAAACTTGATTATGAAGATATAATAAATAATGTTTCCATAATTGATCAAGATTTCCAATTGTTCTTATTTAGGTGATCCCCAAAACTAAAATTTTTTAGTTAAATGATCAACTTAGTTGAAAAAGACTAAAATAAGAAAAAAAAAAAAACAAATGAAGATTTATCCAAAATGGAGCCTAGCAGCAACAAAGTTCTTCCTTATATACTGAATATCTTATTTCATATTATGTCTATGCCGATATAAAATTACAACCTTAGGCATTCAAACAACCCATCTTACTAAGACTAAAAAAGGGCCATATCTATGTCTTATCATTTTTTTGATATCTCAGGTGTCTTGGTTAATTTATGTGCATTTTAATTAATTTTTAGACTACCAATCTTCAGCCCACTTGCAGGGGTCCTAATTAAAATCGAGACAAAGTCTCATAAGGATTAGTCTTAAAAAATTGATAACACTTAAAAAATTTTAAACTTGAGCTCTAAGAGGGAGTAAACTCCTAAGTACCAAACTTTGACCACTAGACTAACCCCTTAGAGTTTGTCTTACCATTATAAAGCTAGAGTTCAACAATTGACCTTATGTTCTAGAGAGGACTCTGGTGTATGCTTCACATTTATTAAGGTGTATTATATGCATTATATGCATTCTTATTCTTTATTGTTACATCGTTAAAATAAATTTATACCATAAATTAAATTATGCCAAAAACCTAAAACTTGAACGTACAACTTGTGTTATGAGCCTTGCAAGCTATCTACTCCACGTCTGTAAGGATATATATACAAATTTCATATCTATATGAAAGATTACGTGTGAATTGACAAAAAGACATTGACATCTTCATTCGGCTCTCCGAGAGTAATTTAAATTTAGTTTCGTATACTCTACTTGCTTTTAGTGCTCATTTTGCATGCCCAAATACTCGCACCATATACTCGTTTAGATTTGCGGTAAATTTTTATTGTAGTTATGAATGTTTATGCATACGTGTTATGATTGTAGTGGTTCTTAAATTCTCTATTGCTTCTAATTTATGAGTTTTTCTAGCCTAGAAAGTTAAATTTGGATAATTTATTTTGAATTTTGCGCAAGTTTTTTTTATTAATAAATAGCATTTTTAAAAATTTTATGGTCCAAACTCCTCAACCTGTGTGTACCATATACCCAAGTATGTATTTTAACAATACTAAAAATCTAAACTAACACTTCAACAAACAAATTTACTAACACTCTCACAAGTTTTCTTAGGTCCAATCATTAATTTGTGGGCTTACCTTTCTTATGAGTATGTTAGTGCATTTTATTTGTACAACTGCACATGAAGAGTACCTAACATTTTCATATGTATTTATATGCCATCAGTTATATTTTTAAGGAGCCATTATAGTGTAAAAAAAATAACTTGACAGCATGCGGTCAAATTAAAATAGATCCCGATTAAATTATGAGACATATTTCACAATTAATTATTTTGTTAAAAACTATTTTTGATCTTTGATTATGTATTTTTGTTCTGGTTTTTGTTATTAACCATTACGCTATTTTTTGTTATAATCATTTTTAGTATTAGTTATCTACTATTATGGTTTGATTACAAAAATGCATTATGATAAGAACCGTTGTACATTATAATTAAATGAGTAAAGAGTACAACCGCCAATTCATAACAAGAGTATAACAATTGAGCAGTAGTGCTTATTACTAGCAACTATTGTACTTCCATTTTCTATAACTAGCTAGGCAATTACTCCTAGACGGCGAGAAGGGGTGTCGGTGGCGTTGGTTGATCTGGTGTTGGTGGCGTTGTCGGAGTTGGTGTCTTTGGTGGCGTTGCTGGAGTTGGTGTCTTTGGTGGTGTTGGCGGAGTCGGTGTAGTCGGCGGACTTGGTGGTGTTGGTGGCTCAATTGGGGACTTGGGTGCCTTAGGGGATTTTGGTGACTTTTGGTGTTTATGTTTATGGTTATGGTTATGGTTATGGTTATGGCTACACTTATACTTATGTTTGTCTTCTTCAATAACATCCACGGCTTCTAGAGAAACATCTGTTGGCAGAGTTGGTCCCTGTGGTGGTATTGTTGGTGGCGTGGGCGGTTGATCTGGAGCAGGTGGGGTGGGTGCATTTGGTGGCTTATATGGTTTCGGTCCCTTTGAGCAACCATGCTTTTCTTCTCGAGGGTTATTCAAGCTTGGTGTCCCCCATGATTCTGCTTCGTTTGATTTAACATTAAACGAAGCAAAATTAGTTGTTAGACCTGATGGATTCTTCTCATCAGCAAAAGAGAGGGTGGTGAGAGCAACTAGGCAAATGCAAAGCACAACAATGTATGTAAAAGTTCCCATTTTCTTTAAGGTTGTGTTTGTGTGTAGGTTGATGAAATTGATGCCCTTTTTATAGGAGAAAAATGTGCAGGTTGATGACATTAATTGATGCCCTTTTCATAGGAAAAAATAATAAGTGATTTCTAACTATCCTAATCTCGCATTATTTAATAATTATCTGATAGTGTAAGTTCAAATTCACAGATCAATGAATGACCTTCCCAATGAATGGATAGGTGCATTAAATTCTTTAATGCTTCTCTTGGGATAACGGTGCATTAAATCTCCCGCTAATAAATGGTAAGATTACTCTATTAAAAATTAGTAGAAGTGTACGTAAGCTAACTGGACACTTTGAGATATTCAAAAGAAAAAAAGATTCATAAGGTTTTTTTTTTTACGATTTTTAAAGTCTTTTGAATACAAATTTTTAAAGTAACTTTAGCTGTTCTTAGCATGGCTCTCCCTCAAAATGATTTAAAACTCATTATTAGCGTTTTCCTTTAGTTGTTTTGTTGTAATTCAACTTTGGAACGTTTCATATAATTGAAGCTCCCAAAACCCATTCCTTTTTCCAGCTGAAAAACTCATGATGTGATCACAATTTCTTTAATTGCGATTCACACGCTATTACTTTTCACTTGATCAAAAATAAATTGAACAATTATATAGAACTAGTGCAACAGCTGGTGCTTTGCACACAGAAAATAACTTGGCCAATGCATAATGCTAAATATTTATATATTATATATACAATTAATAATGATAAAGTAAAATTAGTATTGTAAAATAATATATAGAGAAGTCTAATATTTTTTAGTTTTACCTAAAAATACGTGATTGTACATCGGTTTCAAACTTGCAACATTTTAAACAAATAAACTAATGAAAGAATTTAATGCGAAATAACTAAAAAAATTATCAATTTTGCGTATAAGTAGCAAATTGTCAATGCCGGATATAAACAATTATCGCAAAATTTGAATATGATCAAGTTTCTTTTGAATTTCACATGAACAGAATTTTTAAAATTTTTTAATATCATATAGTAATTAATGTGTATATATAATAGCACCCCACCCGTGCTACACACGATTTTTTTTATATATTTTTATATTAATAAATCAATTCATATAATGCTTATTAATTCATCAATAATTCACATAAATGTTCATGTTGCTACCTAATTCTCATTTTAATTATATATAATTTATGATTTTTTATATTACTTTGACCAACTACATCTACACAAAAAAAACTTGTTTTCTCCAAATTAAAAATGATACTCTTATGAATTTAAGATTTTAAGTATTTTCCACCAAATTTTATTAGAGAAAATTAGCATGAGTATTATTTTCTGTAATACCCCAAAATATTATATATTAAGAACTTGAATAATGTTACCATATTTATTAGAACATCAATAATTGATATAATAAATAAAAATTTAAATAAACTTATCATTTTAGTTTTAAAATATATGATCAATGAAGGAATCAATAAGTAGTTGACATGTATAATTTTGTATTTTATAAATACAAAAATTTAGAAAATTTAAATTAATAGTTTCGTGCTCAAAGAGCAAATGAAGTTTTGTTATTATATATAGATATGCGTAGTTATATACAACAAAATAATATAAATATTGAGTTATTTAATTTTTAAAGCTTTAATCGGTGTGTATCTTGTTCTCTTTAGTATTTTTCTCTCGTTAGTAAAGCATAAGAAAACGAATGAATACGAATGAATCTTTTAAATGAATGAATAAATATTTGTTCTCAATAATTACTTGATTTATGTTGTTATAATCGATATGTGATTTTGAAAAGTAAAAATTAATTTAAAAATAAATTGAGGTTGTAAATAAACGCATATACAACTTTAGTTCTGTTGCAATCAAATGTTGTAACAAAACTTTAGGAATTGATCATAATAGCAAAAGTAACTAAGAAGTGTAGTTGTGTGATGGGATTGTTATATTAAAACGAAATTTGTTATTTAAGGCAGAAATCAATTTAGAGAAAATATATACTCTTCTAATTTTGTTATAGAAGAATGAAAATTTTATATTGATTTTAAAATTTTAGTGGATAAAATAAAAAAATAATATTAAATATTAAATATATTAAATTGGACAAAAAACACAAACTAATTCACTAGAAACAGATAACGATTTTATCGATTAGCATTTAAAGAACAAAAATGCTAGGTGTATAGATGCAAATATCACAAATCCACAAATACCTCTCTCATATGGGGTATGTCCCAATATGTTGTAAAATACGGAGTATGTCCCAATATGTTGTAGATATGTATTTGTAGGAAAACTTTTTAATAAAATGAGAATTTTGGAAAGATTTTTTAACTTTCGTTAGGTATATATTTATATAATTATAAATTGAATAGTACACAATATATCACATACCAATAGTATAATATATATTATAATATATTTAGAAAGCTAATAAAAAAGTAAATTTTATCATACAATAACTAAATATATTATACGTAAATAATTATTGATTAGTATTTATGTCATTTTTTAAAATACATTTTTAAGTAATTAAATAATTAAAATAAAATAGAATTCTTGATAATTCTATAGAGTTCGTTAGTAGGATTCTAAATAAGATCAGATTAATAACGAATGAGATTAGTGTTTGCATATTTGATTTACATCAAATTAGACAATAAATTAAATCATAAATTGTATGATCTGCATTTATGAGATTTGATTAAATTTATTAATCTCTAATTAGACAATGAACTAAACCATAATTATTTTTACATATTAATTTCTACATATTTTTTCTTCTAATTGGTTTATTTAATCTCTAATTTATATTTTTTAAATACCAATTAAATAGTACTCTTCAAATTATTCACGGTATAAGATTGTAGTCAGTTAACCAATACAAAACAATGTTGATCACCGGTAATGGAAAAAAAACATAACACAATATAAAGACAAAAGCTTGGGTCAATTTGATTCAATTTCTCTTATATGATTGGACTGGATTACTAATCTTTTTAAATTTCTTTCGTCATGTTTAATTGATCAGATTAATAACGTGCGAATATATAATTTCACTTGATAAGTAGTAAGTAGTCCTATGGAACAAATAATGAATAAATTAGTAATACTATAATCTCTTAAGTATTGTATATCCCACATTTTGTGGGATTAGTAATTCAATAGTTACATAATTCTTCCACAACTTATTGAATTTAAATATGGCAAATATAATACTATGAGATATATAATTCAATCATATGTCTAATCCAATCAATCAAACATATTTTTTATTTACTCAATTTAGAAGATTTATTGGGGGTGTTTGGCAAAACTATTGCTAATAATTTTTAACTCATACTACTAATTTTAGTTATAAATTATAAATTATTTTAAATACTTATAACTTCTGTTACAATTTATAATTATTTTTTTTCTATTTTATTTATAAATTACAATATTTATAATCAAATATGACTATTTGTATTTATATGAATGAATATACATGTATAATAATAATAATAATAATAATAACAATTTATATAACAAATTATAACAAGTTAGGATGCTGATGGGACATTTATCTTTTTGATCCAACGGCTCGAATCCTTCATGCTTAATTAACGGTGAGATTGAGCTTTCCGTCTCTCTCACGCTGACCTCGGTGCCTGTTGCTTAATCCAATGGCTCCTGCTGCTTCTAAGAAATCCAACGACTAACACGACCTCACCTCTCTCCTCTCTCCTCTCTCACACTGTGCCCTCTCACACGACCTCACACCTCTCTCTCTCTCTCTCTCTCTCTCTCTCTCTCTCTCATCTTAGGCGTCCGGCCTCTCTATCACCGTCGCTCACCGCCGAACATCGCGGATCTTCACCGCCGCGCACACCGCTGATCTCACGGTGCTCGCTCTTATTCTCATCTCCGATATCTCTCTTCATCCAGATCCAACCAGATCTGTCACCGATCTCGCCCTTGATCACTCTTTCACCGGCGATCCAACCAGATCTGTCACTGACCTCGCTCTTGCTAGCTCTTTCACCGCCGATCTACGTCGCAACCAACTACGACCAGATCTATGTTTCTTTTCATGGCCGTTTTTGAGAGGTTTCTCCGACGACCCTCCTCGCCGGCTTCGTCGCCGTCCAGCCAGCCGTACGGTGGGGACGATGAACCCCAAATGGCCTTCAAGGGGAAGCTTCGTCTTCCATCACCCAA
>JAULJZ010146215.1:0-10446 GCA_032270985.1 Heliamphora pulchella | reverse complement strand
CTTCTTGAAACTTTTCGACAAGTTTCATAAAGGTATTATGCTATTAAGATTAATATTGTTCTTTGTTTTTATGAAAAACGCGCACATCCTTTTTTACGGTCACGGGGTCGGTTCAATTTTTTATTTCTGCTCCAATAGACAGTATTCAACCCCCAAGAGGAGAAGGCTCGACTCTCTTGGAGGCTCAACATGGCGAAGGGGATGTTTCGCTAAGTGGCTTCCAATTCGATAAAGCGCAGGTTGTGCAGGTGCTATTGAATGAAGAAGAGATGTACATCAACCCAAGAGCAATTGCAATGATGAGGCCAATGTTCTACTTCCCGGGCATGGGACTAGGGCATAAGTAGCAAGGAATTCCCGAACCTGTCCAGGTATTACCGGCTTCTCGCTGTTTCAGTCTTGGATACAAATCTATGGAAGAAGATTTTGAAGGGCCTAAAAGGGGATGGATGGCCAACTATTGAGGAACACTCAACGGGTATTTTGTTAAAGAATGAGAAGATTTCTTGTACTGTGACTTCCTAGAACCATGGATCGATGAAGAAACCAACCAGAAGTTACCAAGACTAGAGATCTTCTTTGGCTATCAATTATCTAATACAGAAGAGGAAGAGACAGTGAAAGGGAAAGTGGCAGAAAAGAAAATTCAAGAGGAAGATTGGGCTAACAAACTGGACGGCATCGACATGAGAGTGTTGTTCAATGAAAAGATGGCACAATTGCACGTAACTGACCCAAATTGTTTCATGATGGGCTTCGCCGCGCCAACCGACTGCACCAAGCTTATTGTCGATGCGGCTGCAAAGGAAGTGAAGAATTGGACCTTAGAGTCTTCTAATGTACATATTGTCTGTTCTGAGTCCAAGTTCAAGTCAGAATCTATGGTTGATGGCATGTCTGTTTGTGCACCTCTCTCTGTTTATGCTTTTGAGTTTGTAATTCTATTTTTATTCAATGAAATGAACGAGATTTCTAGTTACTCTGCTTTGTTTGATTTATTTCATACGCTTTTGGATGATTTTGAATTCAACGGGAATATCTCCGAAGAAATAAAACTTTTAATAAAAAGAGAAAAAAAAATGCGTGTCTAGCCAATAATTGAAAAAACTTTGTCATTAAATCTAGTTAATAAAACTAACCCACAAAATGTACAAATTGATTCCTCTTTATCCTTAGTTGAACGTGAATAATTAATAACATTATTAAAAGAATTCAAGGATATATTTGCATGGTCTTACGAGGATATACCCAGAATTGATCCCGACATCGTCCACCACCATATCCCCTTGTACCCTAATGCTCAGCCGGTCAAACAAAAGTTGAGACGGATCCGGCCAGAATGGGCTTTGAAGATCAAAGAAGAAGTTGCCAAATAGATTAACACTGGATTCTTGATGGTAACTGAGTATCCAAAATGGGTGGCTAATATTGTTGTAGTGCTGAAGAAAGACAGATGCATCCGGGTCTGTGTGGATTTTTGGGATCTCAACAAAGCTAGCCCAAAAGACGATTTTTCTTTACCACACATCGATGTCTTGGTAGACAGTATAACGGGGCATGTCTTGTTATCATTCATGGATGGCTTCTCCGGGTACAACCAGATTCTGATGGATTCTGAGGATTGAGAAAAGACAACGTTCACCACACCCTGGGGCACCTATTGTTATTGTGTAATGCCGTTTGGTTTGAAGAATGTAGGGGCAACCTATCAGAGGGCTGCTACTACTCTACTGCATGACATGATATATAAGGAGGTCGAGGAATATGTAGATGATATGATAGTCAAGTCTAAGGAATGAGATGACCACATCATAGCACTGCGAAAGTTCTTTGAAAGGATTTGGAAGTACAAGATGCAGCTTAACCCACAGAAGTGTGCCTTCGAGGTTATCGTCGGAAAGATGCTTGGGTTTATGATCACTCAACGAGTCATTGAAGTTGACCCTTCAATGATTAAAGCAATCTTAGAAATGCCTCTTCCGAGGACCGAGCGAGAAGTCAGGGGCTTCCTAGGTAAGATACAGTTCAATAGTCTATTCATCGTAAAATTGACAATTACCTATGAGCTACTCTTCCGTCTACTGAAGAAAGGAGTCGAGTTCGAATGGGATTAGAAATGTCAAGACGCCTTCGATGTCATGCGTCAATACATGAAGAATCCACCTTTTCTAGCTCCTCTCGAACCTGATAAGCTACTGATTCTCCATTTGTCAGTGACTGATTCAGCTATAGGATATACGCTGGCGCAAGAAGGTGAAACTAAAATCGAGAAGGCGGTTTACTACTTGAGCAAAAAGATGACAGGGCTAGAAATATGGTACACACCACTGGAAAAAACATGTTGGGCTTTGGTTTGGGCCTCCCAATAACTGAGGCATTACATGCTGTCCTTCACGGTGAATATCATCTTCCAGATGGACCCGTTGAAGTACCTGTTTGAAAAGACATCACTAACAGGAAGGTTGGCTCCAAGGTTGCTGTTGTTATCAAAATTCGACCTCAGATATGTCACCCGAAAGTCAGTCAAGGGTAGAGCAGTGGCAGAATTCTTGGCTGACCAACTAGTTGAGGGGGGTGAGGACACAGAGTTCTAGTTTCCTGACGAACAACTCATGAAAGTCGGGGATGACAAGTGAACTCTATTCTTTGATGGTGCATCCAATCAATATGGCTATGGAATAGGAGTCCTTCTTGTCACTCTTGACGAATCGCACGTCCCATTGTCTTTGAAGCTCAATTTTGAAGTTACCAACAATCAAGTTGAGTATGAAGCATGTTTAGCTGGATTGGAGGCAGCCTTAGAATTAGGGGCAAGGAAGTTGGAAGTCATCAGAGACTCGGCACTGGTAGTTTCACAAGCAAGAGGAGAATGGAAGGTCAAGGACGTGACATTGATTCTCTACCATCAAGAGCTGGAGAAGCTGATACCATGTTTTGAATCAGTAATCTTTACACATGTGCCAAGACTGCAGAGTAAGTTTGCCGATGCACTAGCCACTCTAGCATCTATGACTGACATCCCACTCGGGGTCATAATGAGGCCATTGATGATTGAACAGAAGAGAAAGCCGGCATACGAGACGACGACCGCAATCGAGGAGAGCACTGACTAACTTTTGTGGTATTTTGACATCCAGAGCTTCGTGGAGAAAGGAAAATATCCCAAGTTTACTAGCAAAAAGGACAGAAGGGCGATACGAAGACCATCTGCACAGTTTGTCATTTGTGGTGGAAGACTGTACAAATGAGGGCATTTTAGGGTCAATAAACTATGTGTTAGCATCAAAGAAGGCCAAGAGATGATGAAAGGGATACATGCAGGAATCGGTGGGCCACACATGAGTGGAAACATATTAGCCAAGTAAATCATACGATAATGATATTTTTCGATGATAATGGAGACAGACTGTATACAGTTTGTGCGAAGATGTCATAAGTGTCAGATTCACACAAATCTTATGCACGTTTCCCATCTCAACTGTTTAACCTAACGTCACCATGGCCATTTTCAGTATGGGGCATTGATGTGATCGGTAAGGTAACACCAAAGGCATCAAATGGGCACAAATTCATCTTAGTGACCATTAACTATTTTACCAAGTGGGTAGAAGCATCTTCATACTCGATATTGAAAGCCTCTCATGTTGCCAAGTTCATCAAGCAAAACATCATCTGTTGGTACGGGGTCCCGCATGAGGTTATCTTGGATAATGGCTCGCATTTTTAAGGAGAGATCTAGATCTTTTCAAAGAATACCAGATAGTGGCTCACAAGTCCTCACCATATCGGCCGCAGACCAACGGGACAGTCGAGGCTGCAAACAAAAATATCAAGAAGATCCTCCAAAAGACGATCAACTCATATAAGGATTGGCTGGAACATCTACCATTTGCACTTTAGGAATACAGAACGTCGATCAGAACTTCAACAGGAGCTATGCCATACTCTTTAGTGTACGAGATGGAAGCCGTGCTTCCCATTGAGGTGGAAATCCCTTCACTAAGAGTAGTGGTCGAGGCCAGTAATTCAGAAGAAGAATGGCAGAGGAATCAGATGGAAAAGTTGCTCTTGTTTGATGAAAGAATGCTGCAGGCTTTGTTTCATGTACAAGGATACCAAAGGATGATAGCTCGAGCATTTAATAAGAAGGTCAAAACCCGGGATCTCAGAGAAGGAGTTCTGGTTCTTAAGAAAATTACAGCTCCTATCTTTGACTCGAGAAGAAAGTTCAAGTCGAACTGGTCCTGACCGTTTCTCATCAAAATCATCATAACTGGTGGTGCAATCATCATTATGGATTTGGATGGAAATGTGTTTTTCACTCCAGTAAACATTGACCAGCTCAAAAAGTACTATCCTTGAGGTAAAAATAATGATAAAATAAAAGCTCACTGAGATGAAAATCAAAAAGGCAACTCAGGAAAAAGTTAGAGCAGCCCGCAAGGCCAAAAACCCGAAAGGGCGACCTTGGTAAAAGTTAGGACATCACAAAACGAGAGCGTCAATACCTGAGTGTAAAGCAAGCTCGAACTACGTTAAGGCCTGATTCCACTTTTTGGGATACGAGACAGCTTCTTTTAAGAAGTTCGACCACATTCTTTGTTTTTAACCATCTTTGAATTTGAGTAAGACCAATGTAAATTAATTTTTGAATTTTGGTAAAGTCATTTAATTAAACCAAAAAAACTTTGGATAAATTTGAACCATCTTAAACATAAACCAAGAGTTTTCATTACTTTAATTGGAGTTAAAAAGTTTTGAAAATAAAAGGGAGGGTACGTAAGTACCAAACTCTACAAACAAAATAAAGATGAAAGCTATGAAATCTTTAAAACAAAGCAAAAGTCCTCAAGTCTTTCTCCTCTTTGTTGCCTGTTTCCCTTCTTCTTTGTCTTTCTTTTCGTTATCCTACATTAGCCATGTTCTATACTCGGCAGAAAGCTTGGGACACTACAGCTCCTGCATCTCCATCCGTGAACGAGACGGCCATGCATCCTAATATAATGCTAGAAATGGGGCCCATAGTGCAGATGAAAATAAACAGCCTCAGATACTGTGAACGATAACCTAATTGCGACCAAACTGCTTTATGATCTAATGAGGATAATAAAAAGTAGTCTGACACAAACCAATTAGCAAAACACCAGGGGCACTGCCAAGTGATATCTGGACCAATCAGAGATGAGAGGTACTGTCGCCAGGCTGCCTCGGTGTTGCATATCTGCTAATGGGGGCGATAAAGGAAAGTTGCAGCACTGTATCTATTAGTAGGTGGTTTTTGCACAAGATTCACTTTTTTCATCATCTAGATCTGCAACAAAAGTTAGATCAGTAAGAGAAAAGCGTTGTAGTATGACAGAAGTCTGATAAAGAGAGGTTTTGAGCTCACCTGAAGAAGCAAGGGGCTACCGGTAAAAGTAGTGGTCTCACTATGATGAACAGCATCTAGGCCCAGCAGTGTCTCAGCTAAGACAAGTGGTACAAAGTCCTTACCCATCCATATTTGACTCGCGATGTTAACCAGTACACAACTAACTCGCCCTTCTGAATGGATGAGAAGATACTGGGCAAGAAGATAGAAACAAAGGGCATAACGACGCCGCAGCTGAAAGTTGAGGTCACTAAGGTCACCAGTAAGACGGAACCTCTCAATGATCCATGGAATGTCAAGGCAGTCACCCGATATCATAAGAGAAGCTTCCATCCTAGACAGGCCACAGAGTTGCATCACCTGCTGCCGAGCCGAAAGGAAGAAAGTGGGAACAACAATAGAACTCCGCGCAGTTAGATCCAAAAAAGCAGCAAACTCCTACACAGTAAAGCATAGCTCTTCGAGGTCGAACCGAAAGACATGGGACGGCAGATCCCATAGTTAGGCAGCAGCCATCAATAATGGTCCGTCAATATCTATGGCTATTAGAGAAAACAAGGAGTTAATGCCAAAAGAAGTAAAGTTCAAATGTTCAATATGGGAAAATGCTTCAACCCATGCAGAAAGGGGATTAGTCATCTGAGTGAGAATAATAGAAAATGAGGTCTCCAGGGCTGTATTTATAAAACATGAATAGGCTGAAGATCGAAAAAATAGTAAAAAGTACAATCAATATGGCGACCGCCATCTTAGAGTGGACGACCGCCAACTTGAAAGGGCACCGTATAGTGACATTAACCCTTTGACCAGGAGACTGCTATGTTGGATCTGGCGACCGACATGCTGTATTATGGCGACCGCCATGTTAAAAGGTGGCAGGTATGTGTCAGTTTTGTGGTTTCTGCATTCAGTGTAAATTTTGACATTTGTATCATACATCCACGGCAGTTTGAACAGCAAATGAAGAAATGCCATACAACAGATAAACATGTGAAGCAATAAATGGCACGAAGGCCGAAAAATGCATTAGAAAGTGACAAGAATGTATCAGAGTAAAAACTGGGGCACCTAGGCCCAATAAACAACAAACTAGGGCACGCAGGCCCATAGATCAAGTAAATGTATAAGAATGTATCAAATTGGGGGACGTAGGCCCATAAAGAGTAAGTGTTTCAGAATGTATCATAAAATAAATGTAACTAGGTAGGGAAGCTCTCTCTCTCTCTCAAATATGCCTTGAGCGGACCCAGTGAGACGAAGTACCGGTCTCGTCCGAACAGACATCCTCGAAGAGCCTCTCAATGTCGTCGCTACCATCACCATTGCTGCCAGAGGAAGAAGATACAGCTTTGGAGTGACTCTTAGCAGAAGAGATGGATCCTCTGGAGCGAGCTTGAGAAGTTGCCTAGGAACCACGGCCACGAACTGGAGCCAGGGATGGAGAAGGGGGCCTATGTTGGGAATGTATACTGAAAAGTCATGCTTTTTATGTATTTTATTCTAGATCCCTCACATATTAATGAGAAACATTTGAGATGGTTTTGCATTTATGGTTTCATATTTATATTTGTGATATATGAATGCATAGTCCATATATTCTATCCAGTATTTGACTCGGTGCGTGCTGCACGAAAGATTGGGTCAAAGGTTCTGATAGATTATACAGGTAGGCTCACAATCGTAATGGACCCGAATATTCCATTGGTACGATTGTAGTACATCGTTATAGTAACTGGTCTTGGTTATGTCGAACGGATTGAATTCTGGTTTTGAATTCGTTGTTCGAGCTCGAAGTGTAAGTACACTTGGAGTGTATTGAGCGGGATCAGCAGGATGATCGATTCTATAATGACTATATGAATTGATCCACATCCCGTATTATCATGTATTACACGAACTCTTAATCCCTAAGTGATTGATTAATTATGTTCAGATAATGTACAGTACTTTGAGTCGTCAATGGTTGAGATTTCCTCCATGAGATCCACAATACTGATGAGTTGGGTACTGGCATTATTTGTCCGATGATTGATAATCAGCTGACAGAAACCACGTCTAATTTAGGTTGAGGAGTTTTCCCTCGTGTGCTTTGCTTATAGGTTTGATTATGTTAAACCTGTACAATGGATCTTCGAATTCGGCATATCAAAAGGTTAAGTGGTGCGGTTACGAGGAGAAGAGGATAATTAAATCGGGTTGTCAGTAACCTAATTTATTTATTGGGAATCCATATCTTAAACGTGGGGAGAATTCAGTGCATTTGATAATTGGAGACTCAAGACATAATTTGAGTTAGGACCGGGAGTTCAGTCAGGACCTTTAGTGGAATAAGTTCTGGTTCGTTCGGGAAAGGATCTAGCTCGGGGACAGAGTTAGGGATATTTGGTTTTCTCGTACGGTTAGCCCGAGTCCTATACTTTCTCGTGATCCCTCACGTAGCCCATTATATGGACGAATATTTTTCTTGTTAGTTTCGGTAATTATTTAATTTAATTTGAATGCCAGTTTTGCCGCCGGGGACATTCGAAAATTAAATTGAATTAATGAGAGACGATTTTGGAATTTGGCACACCTAGGGATTACTCCCTAAGTGGCCGGCCCTAGTAGATGGTGGGTTTAATTAAATATGTTAAGTATATCTCTTTATATCCTTTTAGGAAGGAGATAATATACTTAATATATTTTTGAAATATTCATATATATAAAGTGGAGGTTTATTAAGAAAAACCTAACCCTAATTCTCCCATATAGCCGTCGGCCTCCTCTTCTCTTTGGCAATGATTTTTTCCTTTTTGGAGATCATTGTGTGAGAAGAAATTAAGGTAGGAAGAACACTTCGATCGGAATAGGTGCCCACACATCGTGATCGTCGTAATGCGTTCAGGTCATACGTGAGAAGGTGGCAAGGTCATCTTCAACATATTTGAGATTTCTAGAAACTTATCGACAAGTTTCATAGAGGTATTAAACTATTAAAATTATTATAGTTTTCATTTTTCATGAAAATCGCATACGTCGTTTTTTACGGTCACGACGTCGATTCAAAAATTAATTTTTTTTCCGATGCCGGGCTCCCTCTGCAACAATGGTATCAGAGTGACAGTTACATTTTTCATGAAAAACTATTGTAATAACCTCAGTTTTGTAGCTATAATTCGTTACGATCTGGTTATATGATTGAATGAATGAATGTTTTAATTATATCGTTATCGTTATCATATATCTCGACGGTTTTTGTTTTGAGATTAGACTGATTGTACACCTCCTACGTGGGGAATAGAATTTTGGCGATGTAATATATTATTTCATTCTATTTTTTTGAATTTTTGATGTAATTATGTCACGGAAAACGGGGATAGAAAACGAGACGAAAAGGGATGAAAGAGGCGGCGGCAGCAGGGCGCCGATTTCGGGGCTCATTTTTGGGGCTTTCGGCAATCTTTTTTGACGCAATTTTTTTGCTAAAATAATGGTTGTCCTTTGGCTATCCGATGATGGTTCGGTTGCGGTTTGATGACGGCGAAAAAGGTGTCAAAAACTTCTTCAAAGTTCGGTGCGCACAGTGGCGACACTACAGAATTTTGGCCCTTTGAAGAATTTTTGGGCCACTTTGACATCGTATTTTAACGTAATTTTTTTTGGAGATCAAGACCTCGATGTGCTCTACCTACTGTTATTTTTGGAGGGTTTGACAGTGGCAGCAAGGTGGTCAAACAGCGGCTGAAAAATGGCGGCGCAGGGCCGCCAAAGGCAGCAGAATTTTGGCCCATTCAGGGGGCTGTTTGGCTGATTTATTTTCAATTTTTTTGGCGTTCCAGAGGTGGTCCGGGGCTGTGATAGTGGTCCGAAGGCTGAGGAAAAGATTCAGGTATTCGACGGCTCGTTTAGGGTTCCAAAACCCTAGGCGTTTAATCATTAATTCGAGACCGTCGGATTAAAAGATTAAACAGACGGACCGGATCGTAACGACTAATTATATTTATTTTATCGTTATTTAATTATTTTTTTAATTTTTTATTTAATTGCGTGGATATTTTTTTTATTTGTTTTTCCTTTTATACATGATTTTCATTATCGGAAATATATTATGAAAAACGATTTTATAAAATGAATAATCCTAGCAATTTTTTAAAATGAAAAAATAAATAGATAATTATTTATTTAATCTTTGTGTTAAAATGAATTAAGGTTTTTTAATTAAAACTCGGGTAATTAATTTCTTTCGCAAAATTAAATAAGGAAGTTTTTCGTTTATTTTATTATAGCTAAATAAAAAATATTTTAATTGATTAAAATTGAATTTATTTTAATCGGGAATTAAAATATATTTAATCGTTTAAAATGAACAAAAAGGAAAAATCTTCGATTTTTAAAATATTAAGTGGGAGAAGAATTTAGTCACAGATAAATTTTACGGTCTCCATTACACGTTCGTAGAAGATGTGATTATAGCTCGCGCGTCGGCTTCGACTTTCGGTCTCCATACAGAAGGGCTATAGTTATGGTATCTCCAGCACGAATCTTCGAAAGAAGTAGATTTGAGAATAATGCGAAACAGGGTTCGTTCACACTGGGGCCCGAGGCTTTGACACAGTGTTTTTCAAATTAAGAGTAATGGTTATACACTTAACTCGTGAATAAAAATATCCTTTCTAAGGAGTAACTGTTTTTATTTGTGGGGACCAAAATTTATTGGCTATTTAATTTACATCAAATGTCCTATATCAAGGGATGAAAAATCTTGTAGTTCTTTGTTCGTTGATTGTTAGACGTCCACACTGTGGCCTATCAATTGATGTGACTCTGGGCCGGTAGTTTTTTATTATGATATTTGGTTCTAGCAGTAAATTAATAGACTGGCATGTCTGTCTGGACGAGTGTTGATTAGTAGACGTTCACACTACGTGGCTTTCTTAATCACAAAAGATTCAGGCTGCCAATAATTCATTTTAAATTAAAAGATTGAGAGACCTTAATTTGATAAAAGAATTAAAAGGTTTTTCTCTTTTATTTCTCAGGATTTAATAATGGGATCATTCAATCCACTAGCGGTAATTCTCAAGGAACATAAACTT
>JAULJZ010146204.1:0-10447 GCA_032270985.1 Heliamphora pulchella | reverse complement strand
CAACTCTAGGCGCGCACCCAGCCTTTTAAGGCGCGCGGACTGGCTCATTTGTGCATACCCTCTCTCTCTCTAACCTCCCATGCGCTCTCAAGCTCTCTTTCTCGTTCTTTCTTGCTTCCCAACTCTCTCTTGCTCATTCTTCTTGCTTTTACAAGATGTTTATGCTACTCTTTGTGATCCTGTTCGTCTTTATGGCGGGCTAGGGCCAGGAAGATGATGACTTAGGGGCACGACAGGGTCCTACTCCCGGCGATACCGCAATTAATTTGTCTGTTAGGGAGAAGGCCTTACTGCCGACACGCAGAGTTTAAAATCTAGATAATTGTTAGTGTGGATCACTTCTCCATCTGAATGGTTCATTGTGAAACAATTGATTTGGGATTAGATGATGGTTAACACTTAGCTGTATTTAATAGTATCCTCTCCATCTGAGTCACTGCTATTATATACTGGACCGAAATTATGTTATATATTTAATTTTACTTAGCATGGTCAGTTGCTTAAATAGTAAAATTAAAAGGAATTAACCTGTCTGGTCTTATAAAAGATAGTAGACGTCCTCTCATCGAGACATACTATTCTCAGGTTATCAGGCTGATGGCGAATTAATTTTAAAATAGTATAAGGAACCAAATTAAAATAAATTTGAAGTTTTGCTCATCATAATTAACCATTTTTTTAATTATGTGATTCTCAGGATTAAAATGAAATTCAATCCACTCGCTTCTATTCTCAAGGAAAATAAACTTGCGGGACCAGTTTTCGTTGACTGAAAAAATAACTTGGATATAATTTTAACTACCAATGGTATTTTTTTAATACTAGAAAATGTGTCTATTTTAGAAAAATATTCTTTCTCTTGGCCGAAGGCATGAAGAAGAAAAAGGTTCAGAAACAGAGATACATGATTTTTAGGATAGTTAGTGGGCTACTGACTGATGTGAAAAAGTTGAAAGACAGATGTTTTCACTGTAATCAGATACGGCACTGGAAAGAACTATGTCCACTATTTCTTAGAAGGCAAAACAAACACGGTAATTTTTGTTCACTAATTGTGGAAACATGTTTAGCGGTATTATCTACCAATATCTAGTGTGTAAATATGGGAGCCACTAATCATGTCTACAATTTATTACAGAAATTTCAAAAAATTCGACAACTTAGTGATTGGGAGATTTATCTACATATGGGCAATCATACAAAGTTAACAGCAGTTATAGTAGGAGATGTCACTCAGTTTTGGTGAAGATTGAATTTTAATATTGAGAAATTATCTTTATGTACCTGCTATTAAAAGGAACTTAGTTTTCGTTTTTGGATTGGTTAAAGAAATATATTTAATTTATTTTAATAACTCTGTGGTTATTAAGGATAATAAATAGACTATATGTTTTGATACATTGGTGGATGATATTTATGTTATTACTCTAAACACTCCTACACTGTAACTTACTGAAATGAATAACACATTTAATTTACTATATAAGAGAAAGTTTCTTTCTTTAATGAACCAAACATTTTTTTGACACTTACGCTTGAGTTATATTAATCTAAAAAGGATAAATAGACTGGTAGCAGGTGGACTTTTGAGTACATTGAAAATAGAGGCACTTCTAATCTGTGAATCTTGCTTAGAAAGTAAAAATAACCAAGAGGGTCTTTTCGACCAAAGGCTATAAAGCCAAAGAACTGTTGGTGCTGGTTCATTTTGATGTGTGTGATCCTATGACAATCTGGGCTAGAGGTGGCTTTGAGTACTTCATGAGTTTCATTGATGACTACTCAAGGTATAAATACATTACCTAATGCACCGTAAATCTGAATGCTTTGAAAAATTCAAAGAATTCAAGGCGGAGACGGAGAAGCGTCTGGGTAAAAATATTAAATCACTACGATTCGACTGTGGTGGGGAATACCTCTTTGGAAAGTTTAAGGACTACTTGTCATCAAAGGAGATTATATCTCAGTTGACTGCATCTGGCACTCCACAGTAGAATGGTGTAGTAAAAAGAAGGAATATGACTCTTATGGAGATGGTAAGGTCAATGATGAGTTATTCAGGTTTACGCGATTCGTTTTGGAAACTCGCTTTAGAGACAGCGGCTTACATTCTGAACATGGTACCTTCTAAGTCAGTACCTTTTACTACCATAGAATTGTGGATAGGGCATAAGCTTAGTCAGAAACACATTCGGATTTAAGGGTATCCAGCATTTGTGTTGAAAGGGAATGCAGATAAGTTGAAATCGAGAACAGAAGTCTATTTTTTTGTGAGGTATCCAAAGGGAATGAAGGGTGGTCTGCTTTATAATCCTAAGGATCAGAAGGTCATTATTTGTACCAATACCCGATTCTTGTAAGAGAATTATATTATGAATCACAGGCCCAAAAGTAATATTATTTTGGAAGAATTGAGAGGAAATACCAGTAGAACGGAAGAACAAGTCACTGATATTCTATTACCTCGTCGTAGTGGAAAGATTATCGAGATAGGTGCAAATCAAGAACAGAGTGCTGATACACAGGGTTTAGATTCTGCACAGCGTGTTACTGCTAGTACACATACATAGGTAGTGCTTAGTCGTAGTGGGAGGGTTGTTCATCAACTTGATCGGTATATGTTCTTGAAAAAGTTTTTCAATAAGATCCCGACAAAATTGGATACCGAACCCTGTAACTACAATGAAGCACTTCAAGATAAATATACAAATTTTTAGTAAAGGGCAATGAATTCAGAGATGAAATCTATGTATTCCAATCAAGTCTGAGAACTTGTAGAACCACCCGAAGGAATAAAATTCATTGGATGCAAGTGGATCTATAAGAGAAAAAGAGAAGTAGACGGGAATGTTGAAACCTTCAAAATTAGGCTTGTTGCTAAAGGATTCACTCAGAAAGAATGAATCGATTATGAGAAAACCTTTTCACTGGTAGTTATACTTAAGTCTATCTAGATTCTCTTATCTATTACTGCTCATTTCGACTATAAAATATGACAAACAGATGTCGAGACAACTTTTTTTAAATGGAGTCTTGATGAGTATATCAATATAATACAACCAAATTGATTCATTGCTAAGGGCTAGGAACACATGTTGTGTAAGTTTAAGAGATCCATTTATGAACTTAAGTAGGCATCAAGGTCTTGAAATACTCGGTTTGATCAAGCCATTAAGTCTTAAGATTTTGATAAAAATTTGAATGAGTCATGTATGTACAAAAAGCATGACGAAAGCGTGGTGATCTTCCTAATACTTTATGTAGACGATAACTTACTCATTAGAAACGATGTGGGGGCATTATCTATGGTTAAAGTATGGTTATCTGGGCAGTTTGATATGAAAGACTTAGGAGAGGCTAGTCACATCCTTAGGATCAAACTTATGCAAAATTAGAAACAAATGATATTGGGCTTATCACAAGTAAAGTATATCGATGATATCCTTATTCGTTTTAGCATACAGGATTCTAAGAAAATGTTTCTCTCTTTTAGGCATGGAATCACTCTATCCAAGGATCAGTGTCCTAAGACACCTGATAAGATAGAGAAGATAAAGGCGGTTCCTTATGCTTCGGTGGTAGGAAGCCTCATGTATGCTATACTTTGTACTAGACCCGATATTTGCTTTGTCGTTACCATGGTTAGCAGATATCAGTCTAATCCAGGACAGGAGCGTTAGACTATGGTAAAGAATATAATCAAGTACCTGAAAATGACTAAGGATTATATGTTGACTTACCAGGCAGATAGTCTAGTACCTTTGGGGTACACAGACTCAAATTTTTAGTTAGATATAGAGCTTACATCAAGAGAAAACCTTGCAGATCTTTTATAAGGAGCTTACCCGCTAAGACTTTTGATAGTCATGTAGAGGGCATGAGATTCAGATGTATGGCAGCATGATTTTGAATATAAGTGGGAGATTGTTAGCGTTGGTATATTGAAAATCATGTTTTAGTATTTAATTTTATTTTAATAAAATTAATTTTCTATTTTATGAAAATCTTTATGAGCAATGTATGTGTATCATTTTTTTAATATTATACATGAATGTCTGATATTCTGTATAGTATATCTGGTGTGTAGAGTACGACTTGCACACAAAAGATCAGATTTTAGGTTCTTGTACAATATAAGTTTTATATTCACAGTTTAGATGGAAATGGACATACCATCGGTACGACTGCTACACAAAGTTTTAGTAGGCATGTCTTGGTTACGGGAAACATATAATAGCGTCGTCTATTGTTCTAACTTTCTATGCAAGTACACTTTGTGTGTATTAAACGAGACATTTGAGATAATTAATTTTATACTAACTATATAAATTAATTCACATCTCAAGATTATTATGAATAGTGCTTATCCTCTTAATTCTGAAATAATTATTGATATGCATATATTTAATATTCGTTGTTTTGATTCATTAGATGGTGCAATCTTATATAGGTCTATATTCCCGATTAGTTGGATAACGGTATTATTTATATATCAAATATTAATTATTAACGGAATCCACATCCCGAAAGATCGGGATTGACGATATCCCTTTAAGGAGGCTTATAAGTTTTGATCGGGCCAAACCCTGTAGGTGAATTTGATTATTCGGCGGTCAAATAAGTTAAGCAGAAGGATTTAAGTAATATCAATATGCCAATTAAATTAAATTATCAGTAATTAAATTTAATCAGATAATTTAATTTAATTGGCGGACATCGAAAATCTTAACGTGAGGAGAAATGTTAAATATTTAATAACATGAGTTCAATGCAAGATGGTCTTGAGATTATGGGTCAGAGTGCAATTATAATTTTTTAGTGGTGTGAACTGTAATTTAGTGTTTTATGAAAATTACAGAAATCGCTGTTAATTTTTCATAATTGCAGATATCGCTATGAGGTTTGCTTAATTGCAAAAATCGCTGATACGCATCTGTGTTCTACTAGAAGTCTTACTTGTAATTACTCCCTAGGTCCCTACTGTAACCCTATAAATATGCGGGTAGGCTGAACTAGTTTCATAACTTGTCTTCTAAGACTAAAGTTGTCCAAGTTCTGCCGGTATGCATTCTCGATAGATTGTAACCCACCCTACATTCAAGAATCGTATAACATAATACAGTAGAAGATCTGACAGGAGCTTCAACTTGGATTCAAATCATAGTTGAAGATTCGACCGGTAAACAGGTATTCTTCTAAATTAACTTTAGATGCACAGGTTTTATTTTGATCGTTCGTCATCAAAAGTTTTATCTGGAGCCCGTTTTGGCGTTTGCCTGTCCAGTTAATTTTTTCAGATAATCGTTTGAAAAAACAAAGATCTTGACAGTTTTGCCTCCAACAGCTAAGATGGGTAATCTCATCTTTGCTTTGAAACTAGTCATCTATCTCGTAGATAATCTAAGCACTTGCTTAGAGATTGTTCTTCCATCTTTTGGATGGCTTTATCTTTTGCTCTTGACGTGGTAATCCATCTTATAGAGGACCTAAGCTTTTCCTCTAAGACTCAGGGATTAGTTGTCCATCTGGAAAGACTTTCGGTCTTGCTCTCATGCTGATCATGAAACACTTAGAAGACTTGAGATTTTTTTCTTAGATTGATCATCTGATACTTGGAAGATTTGAGCTCTTACTCTTGGATTGACCATCCACTACTTGGAAGACCTTAGATCTTGCTCTGTGGTTGATCATCTACCACCTAGAAGATTTGAGGTCTTGCTCTTGGGTTGATCATCCACCACTTAGAAGACTTGGGATCTTGCTCATTGGTCATCCACCTTGTAGATGAGCTCAACGTTTAATTTAAACCTTTGAAGTTGGTCATAGATCTCTAGGAAGACGTGGCTTCCTCTTATAGAACTAGTCATCCATCTTGGGGATGACTTCAATTGTGCTTTTTAGCTTGTCATCCATCTTTCTTATGGATGAGCTCATATTTACTTTTATCCTAGTCATCAATCTCATAGATGGCCTAAGCACTTGCTTCGGGATTGTTCTCCCATCTCTTGGATGACCTTATTTTTTTGCTCATGTGGTGGTCATCCATCTCGTAGATGACCTAAACACTACTTCTGAAACTCTGGGTTAGTCGTCCATCTAAGGAAGACCTTAGCTCTTATACTGGTAATCATCCATCAACTTGATGAGCTCTTCATCTGCTCTAGAGCTATTCATTTATCTATTGGAAGATTTGGCTTCCTCATCTAGAGGTGGTCATTCAACTCCTGGATAAACTCTTCCTCTGCTTTAAAGTCGATCATTTATTTTGTGGATAACCTCAACTTTGCTTTTAAGCTGGTCATCCATCTATTAATTGACCTAATCTCTTCTTTCGTTGTGCTCTTCCATCTTGTGGATGAGCTCCTCTCTTGTTATGAAATTAGTTATCCATCTTAAGAATTGGCTATTTTGTTATTATAAACTTGGCCATCCATCTTGTGGATGATCCCATTTTTTGGTTTTATGCCAATTATCCACCTTGTGGATGAGCTTAACTCTGGTATTC
Organism: Heliamphora pulchella; assembly: GCA_032270985.1. Lineage (NCBI taxonomy): Eukaryota > Viridiplantae > Streptophyta > Magnoliopsida > Ericales > Sarraceniaceae > Heliamphora > Heliamphora pulchella. Next base: position 3,942 of record JAULJZ010146204.1, on the reverse strand, counting down.
TGGTCTGCTCACTCATCTAGTGTATGAGCTTTTGTTTAGCATAGGAATTGGTCATCCATATTTAGAAAATTGGCAATCCATCTTGTAGATGACTTGAGTTGCTCTATGGATATTTCATTTTGCTAATCTTTTGACTATCTCTGTTTTTTTAGGGATTGATCTTTTAATAGATCTATCTTTGTCGTACATGGCACTTAGGCTTGAGGGCTATTGCCTTGCTTCTACATTGAGGTTGATCTTTCTATGAATCCGTCTTTACCCATTTGTGGAACTTAGGCCCAGACGGTTGTTTTACTACTACATGGAGGCTGATCTTCCTATAGATCCGTGCTTGCCCGTTTGTGGTACTTAGGCCCAGGCTGTTGCTTTGCTGCAACGTGGAGGTTGATTTTTTTATAGATTTGCCTTTTCTTGTTTGTGGCGCTTAAGCTAGGTTGTCGTTTTCATGTTACTTGGAGGTTGATCTTTTTATAGATTTGCCTTTACCCATTTATGGTGCTTAGGCCCAGGCTATCGCTTTATTGCTCAATTGGAGGCTGATCTTTCTATAAATCAGCCTTTGCCCATTTGTGGCACTTAGGCCCAAGAATTTTCTCTTTATTGCTTCCATATCGCTTGCACCTTTTTTCTCAAGGGTTTGACATTCTTTTTAACAAGAAAATGGTCTACCAAGGTAAAATGTAGAGGACAATACGCTCAAATAGAGAAATAACAACATTTTTTTAATTAAAATCATAACTTTTTTGGCATGGTGTTTTGTAGGTGTTCAAGCTCTCCTCTCCAGCTTCTATCTTGGATGCTTAGAGTCACTTATTCCTTTGGTTGCTCCTCATTTTCAAAACTTTCAAAATGCATATAAGTCAACTGAAGGAAATCAAATAGATTATAACATTGTTAGAGAATGACTTTTGTAAACATTCTCTAATTTGGACTCAACTCAATTATTGTCTTCAATATACCATGAGCCTTTATTGAAAAGGGTTGAAGAGAAGCAAAAATGGATGAGATGGAGATTAAGAGAGCCGTTGATGTCTCTTATCCCACACAGAGCTGTCAAGTAGCCTTTGCTCTCAATTGTGAGGAAGTTACAACAACGGTTGAAATGAAGTGACTTGATTAACCTGGGATTTATTGTTCATGTCATCGTATCGGTCTTTAAAGTGGGTAGCATCATCTGTTTCAAGGGAGACATTGTCGAGTGCAGCGAGAAGGTTGCAATAGCAGCTTGGGGTGCAATTTTATCGACGAAACTGCTTGTGATTCCAATGAGGAACTTGTAACGATGATTCGAGATTTTGGTATTCAGAGCCTTTCTCTAGTCTTGCTCAAATCATACAAGTTGTGAAAAAGATTTTGAGAAACAAAGGTTTCCATGCACGGCACCAGCTGATGAAATATGACTCTTGTATGGCCAAGCTCGATTCTGAGGTTTGCAATAGAAGGAGTTAGTATTGGATGGCACTAGTGCAGTGCTGGCCAAATACCCTTTAATGATTAAGGGAGATGAATTGGAGAGAAAAAAGATAATTAAATTTCGCTTTTTAGAGGATTGGAGGGGGGCAGCGGCCAACATACTCGGTGCATCCCTATTCTTCTGCTTATATAAAGTTTTTGGTGTATTGCTTGAACTATGGTGAGCCTCACATTACTTGGCATGTTACATGTCTAGTCAATTAATGGAGTCTGGTTAAATATCTACTCATCAAAAGTATAAAGCTAATTATAGTTTTTGGCGATTTATATATATGCATATATTAAAAATATTTTTTTATATCTTGATTCATGTTAATTTCTTCGTTAGAATGAAAAAAGTTAAATTTAAAATGAAGAGAGGAGAGAGAGGGGGGTAAAAAGTTGAGTGAGAAAAAGTTAACACAATTTCTATTAGAAAAAATAAATTTTAAAATTTAAATATGACACGTAAAATATATATCACATTAAAAGTGTCTAAAAAGTAGAGTGAGAAAAAAATTAACACAATTTTAGCCATTAAAAAAATAAATATTAAAATTTAAATATGACACGTAAAATACATATTACATTAAAAGTTTTGTGAATATAATATAGATAATGTAGGTGACTCTAGCACCATTGGATGTTAATTCATAGAGTAATATGATATAAAAACTTTTTTGGCTATCGCTTGATGAAACTTTTTGACTTATTTGTTATTTTGGATTGGATTGAATCGAATATAAGAGATAATCAATACTATGGGATTCTACATATTTTTTTTAATATCAAAAAATTATAAATAAAATTTTGTATACAATTAAAAACTTAGTTCATGTTTAATTAGAATATAATAAAAATATGATAAAAGTTATAAAATTATTATTAACCATTAAATAAAAAAAATAATCTAAAGACTAATGTTAATAATATTAAAAAATTCTAATATAATTATCTTGAAAATAACACGGCACATACTTAACTATTAATTGGAGTCCAACAAAACAACATAATCTCAATGAAGAAGAAAAATTAGTCGAACTTCCTTAATCCCATTCAATACCTATTTAGTCCCATCCCCCAGCAAACAAGCCCATTGTTTGTGGTCGGGTCAAATCCATATATGATGTGATATTTATTCAAAACATAATTTGTGTAAAAAATGCTAAATATCATTTACTTACTTAATATGAGTTTATCTTTGTAGGCTTTAGGTTTAATTTTTGAAATTAGTGTTTTAAGTTTAATTTGAGCTTTTAAGTTAACAATTGATTTGAACTTATTATTTTAATTTAATCTTAGGTTTAAACTTATACTTATTTATTTACATTGGGCTTAAATAGTGTAGGGTTCTTTTGGAATAGACAAATAATAAATAATAATAGAGAGGTAAAATATGCGAAATAGTCAGAAATACAGAACAAAGAGAGATAAAGTTGAGTGAATAAGAAGGCTAATTGAGTATGGAGTACTGGCAATATGAACAGCGTTTAGACTATCCAAATCTAATTATCCTCAAAAGCACCACTATCCCTCTTATTTATAACACTCAGAAGATTTATGTTAGGATTAGGATATGGCTCTTTGGAAAATATAATTAGATCATGAAAGGTGATTTCGGGGAATCAGGGGATTTTATCCCGAAAATCGACCAGATAGTGCTCTACTCTAATCAACTAGGTCGATCGACGGGTACCATATGAGTACTCGACCCATTCGGGTCAAGTACCCAAACCACTCAGGTCGAGTGACTCGAGGGGTTACTCTAGTGACTTGAGTGGGTGGGTCTGCATGGTCTGACAAATCCCTTCCTTAACCACCAAGCCACATGTCTCCCAACGTCCCGTGCAGGATTATACTGCCATTATCTTCATTGTCCCTAGGACAGTCTTTTGATTCTTAGATGAATCTATAATCATATAGTCTGTGCTATATCTTGGTTGTTCAGCCTGTCCTGAGCCAAATAGTCGGTGCTATGTCATCATAATTGGATAGTCAGAGCTACGTTACAGTCTGTGCTGTCTTCATGACCCGTGTCGTGATAATAATACAGTCTATGCTGTTTTCATGATCTGTGCCATGGCAAGTAGTCAGAGCCACTGTTGTAGTTAGGGTTACACTTCATAGTCTGTGATATGGAATGTCTTCATTCATAGTCAGAGCTACACCTCATACTCTGGGCTATGGAATGTCTTGTACGTTGAGCAACGATATTAGTTGGCCGAACTATAGGGGGTCCTAGCAGCTCGGATCCACAGTAATTCAAGTAAGTCAAGTTTGGGTCTTCTTGTAACTTCAGTAACTTGGAGTTGTATGTCTGATTTAGTGATGGAGTAAAATTGGCCCACTTAAGCAACTCGGGTGACTCAAGTAACTCGAGTGAGCATGTCTTTTAGGCCTCTCAACTTGCTTCAGCTTTATTGATTGGTTCAGGTCAAGGAATCTATGATTCAAATACTTAACCCTCTTCATAGTTCATATTCAAGTCAT
>JAULJZ010146193.1:0-10447 GCA_032270985.1 Heliamphora pulchella | reverse complement strand
AAAACTTAATTTTATTTTTTATTACAAAATATGTTAATTAAAATCAAAATTTTGAATTAATTAAATTAACAAGATAAATAAAATCAATATTTATCATTCATGCAGTTAATAAAAAAATAAATTAAATGCAAGATATAATAAATATATATCGGTTTTATGATCCATCTGAAACTCTAAAGAGTAGAGTTTCAGTATCCTGTTTTGAAGATAAGCTGCAATGGATCAATCTGTATCAGCTTCTTGTATCCCGATTGTATTAGGATTCCTTGATACGCAGTGATATACAAATATAATACTCCTCGATTAGTGTATATCAGAAATATTGAGCCAAAATAGCCCCGAGCCACCAGCACCACCATCGGCCACCGCACACGCACCGCGCAAAACACTGCTTGCTTCGGATTTGCGCTGGTTGGGGTTTTAGGAAACCATCATGTTTTGGATTTGCGCTACCCCTGTTTGCATCGAAACAGTGTTTGGAATTGTGCCGCTTGCTATTTGGAAACCAGCGCCACTTCAGTGTTAGAGAAACGCTGCTATGATTTTTGAAAAAAACCCTGCTGAACCTTGCTACGTTGGTAACCGCTACTGTTGGATGGAAAATTACGCCGCTGTGTTTTGTTTTTGTAATCCGGCGGCATGTTTGGTGCTACTGTTTGGAAATCACAGCTTTATCTTGTGCCGCCAAACAAATTACTGCAGTTTCAAACTTGCCGTAGCCTAAGGCTGCGTTTGAAAACAGCAGCCAACCGCTGCTATGTTAGTTCTACGCTGCCGCTTGTGTTCTTTTTTTTTTTTAACCAAAAAAAAAATCCACTGTTTGGCGTAATTAAAATTGTCGCAACTTTAATCCTGTTCGTTGTTCTCCGACTATTCTTCATTCTTTTTTTTATTCAAAAAAAAAGAATTAGAAACCAAAAAATATTAATTTTTACATTAATTCTATACCTCCGTAGAGTTCACAATCAATCTACCACGATCAACCCTCGTGGTTAAAAAAAATAATCATCATTCATTCAAAACATTCAATCAAATATGAAAAAATAAATGATGATCATAAAATCGAGATTTAGAACGCCTACAAAACAAAGTTAGCAACAGTTCTAAAACTACCCAACCCCGATAACCATAAATAAAAAATAAAACGGCTCTAATACCAATTGTTGGAGGCAAAATTGCCAAGATCATTATTTTTGCAAATGATTTTCGATAAAAAATTAATTGGACAGGCAAACGCCGAAACGGGCTCCAGATAAAACTTTTGACGTCGAACGATCAAAATAAAACATGTGCAACCAAAGTTAATTTAGAAGAATATCTTCTTATCGTTCGATTCTTCAACTACGGTTTGATTCTGAGTTGAAACTTCTTTCAGATCTTCTACTGTATTCCCTAACGCAATTCTCGAACGTAGTGTGGGCTACGGACTATCGAGCACTCGTATCAGCAGACCCAGATATCTTTAGTCTTGAAAGACAAGTTATGTTCTGAAACTGATTCAGCCTACCCGCATATATATAGAGCTACAGCAGGGACCTGAGGAGTAATTATGAGTAAGATTTCCAGTAGAACACAGACATCTATTAGCGGTTTCTAAAATTATGAAAAACTAGCAGCGATTATTGCAATTTTCATAAAACACTGAATTACAGTTCACACCACTAAAGAACTATAATTGCACTGTCACGCCCCAAACTCCGGGTCATGCGAAAAGCCTACGAACAACCACCAAAATTGCCCCAACACAAAGGAAGAAACCCTAAAAGCCCGAACAAGGCTAAAACGTTTGTAAAAGTGTACTATCGAGGGTTTATCTAATTTAAAAGAGTAGCCCAAAAGACTACGATTACAGCCCCACAAGCCAAGCCTTTAAAAACAAAATACATGTTTTGGATAAGAAAATATTTTCTTTTTAAAAGGAGCTTAGGCCGTTCCAAAATCTCCCTCTAAGCAAAAGAGTTTGAATGAAGCATAAACCATTTGAAAATTCCATTTGTAAACTGTTGCACCAACCAACGAAAAACGTAGTAAGAAACTACAAAAAACAACAACCAACCCAAGGTTCTCTCGAAAGCATAAAACATACATACATCGGCCCACGGCCATAACAAAAACACATGCTTTACAACATGTTATATCCTAACACGAAACATATACAAAAATGTATAAACTACTTAACAAAAACCAAACAACAGAGTCTTGTCAAAAGCCACCTCCGGGCACCTCAAGGTCAACCTACTGGACCACGTTCACTTGAAAAAGGTTTTACAACAAAATCTCACACCGTGAACCGAAGCCCAATAGAAACAGACTATAAAGCTGTAAAGCAGGATACGCAATCATATAGTATACAGTTGACTAAACCACAAGAGCCAAAAAAGGTTTTCCATCCTGAAACCCACAAGTTTTCCATCAGACAAACACGAGCCTCAAAAATAGTTTTACTTCATAAAATCCCACGTTTCCATCCTTAAAACCATGCATATTAACAATGCAGGTATCATTTTATAGTTAAGAAAAAACAGTAATCAAAAACCTGATTTTCCATTTAGATCACCCAACCAAGAACAAAACGTTATAGTCCCACTCGGAACACATAACCGAGGAAAATAAGGTAAGATGAATCCTATGTACCGACTCTGCAACACACATGGACAAAGGTAACAACTATAAACTTTTTCCCATTACTCTAAAACCTCTTAGGGCCTGCTAAATAATGACAAGTTCTGTACGAAGTCACGACAACGTAGCCACTCACGGGGCAATCGGCTCTTTACAAATTTGTACGACCGATGGAAGAAGCATTCAAACCATGTTTACGGGAATTAACCCGAAGGACCATAGTGAACCTACGCTGCGCACGCTTTTGGACTTCCACCAACGAGCAATAGAATCCCAACTCAATACACCACTGTTACGGTACATCTATGGAAATCATTTAAAAATCAGTTGTAGCTCAACTACGCAAAACTTGTAAAACAGTTATACATCAACATGTATAAGAAGAGATCCAATATCCATTAATATGGAGATCTACAAGCATGTAAACATACTTCCATCAAAAGTTTTAAAAGCAGAGACTCAACCCTAAGGGTTAGCTCCAAACCTCCAAAAACACATTTTTTCAAGATTTTCACAAATCTTCGTTTTCAAAACCACCTTTTTGAAAACTACGGATATCAACACATCTGAATCATGAAATAAACCAAGAAAAGCTCAAAACATACTTTTTACCGAAAAAACAAGGTTTAAACGTGAAAATAACATTTAATGCATTTTCTAACCAGTGAAAAAGTATATAATTGCACGTAACACCCTTTAACAATAATAAAGTCTAGGATCCTATCTCGGTGAGCCAAAATCTTGATGCCTCGAAAAATGAACCTCGACGTAACGAGATTCTATCCGGATGAATGCGAAGCCCCTAGCACTAAAATCAAGGATCCGCTGTCAAATCGCTGAAAATCGAGCCCCAGGCCCATTAAAATCTAGAAAGAAGGCAGAGAAAATTGAAACTTAGCTTAGAAGAAACCTTTTTCCAAAATATCTCAGGCTTCTTCTATATATAGACACGAAAGATATCATGGTTCAGTCCACTGGACCCCAAATCCAATCGATTGGATGAAGCTACTGGAATGCCAAAATAAGCCTTACCGACATAGTTCAGTCGACTGAATCCCAGTTCAATCAAATGGATCCACCTCCCAGTCGACTGACTCACTCAATCCCGTCAACTGGACCGCTGGGAAATGCAAGAACAGGTTTTACAAACTTAAACCAATCTCATGCGTTAACTCTAACACCGTTAACACTTAAATTATTTCAAAAATGAAACAGGTCAGGGTCTCACAACTCTCTCCCTCTTAAAGGAATTTCGTCCCAAAAATTCCACTCAAAAACTCAAGCCAAACATTATCCCGCAATCATCGACAATCTCCTATGTAAACCCAGCGATACTGCACAACAACAGAAATATCCTAGTAATTGAAAGCCCAAAACTATTGTCATACCAAGAATACAATCGTCGTCATACAAGGTAAACACGACTTGAAGATTCGATCTCCATACAAACTGTCCACACGTGCAAGTCCCACTGACATCTCAGTCATCTAAGAGACATCCATGAAACGTCAGATCAAGATCCAACTCACATCGTAGATAAACCACTCCAACGACAAACGCATCACATGAGACCAATCCACCATGGTACTTGATCTCAAACACTCTCTACGCCCAAACATAGAGATTATCATCTCATTCTCCTTGCCACATACTGGCTCAATCACACCTCACAATGCACACCAAGGAGTATCTCCATGAGTCCAAACACATGATGTCGAGCCCTAACATCGGTCACTTGAAATCACATGTTCCATGCACAAACTTCACTCGAGTTCTGACGATCACCAGACGATCACTGACTTTAATACCACATCATTACCCTGCTGATGCTAACAATGCCATCTCAAAGCTGACACAACGCCCATCCATGAGCCACAACACAAACACCTGGCTCCAAAGAGAAGCTCACTTAACTCACCTGGAATACCAAAGAACGCATTCCCATCAAACATTCATCCTCTACTCAAACTTTTATCACGAACCACAATTCTCACCCAAGAAAAACACTAAGTGATACACCATTGTCCTAGACAAGGTTCCACATAATCGAAAACCAATCTAGCATCACAGCTATAAAGCCACCTGACTCCAACGAGTCACTTGACCAAACACATCACTAGATAGAACATTGCAAAGGTAGCCAATAACCTACACAAATCCAATCATATCTCCCGTGCAATGGCACATCATCACACATTACTGCACAACTCAACGCCTCGCCATCAGATCACTAATACCCAAGCTACAGACCAACCTCAAACCAAGCATGATCACCGTCATCCGACAAGGCAAACAAATGGCTGTCATCCGACAAAGAAAACATGATGATCATCATCCGACATCAACTCCAACTCATAACACATACATCAATCCCTTGAGTTTACAATAGCAAAATATTGTGACCCAAGACACCAACCAAGACTTGTATCTTTCACTTAGCAATTTTCTCACATCCAGAACTCATTACGGCCCTTCCGTTCCCAACCATGCAATCGCATCGATTCGAACAGGCCACACTTTCCAATATTTCTCAAACAATGAATCCTTCCTAACTCATACCTTATCATACTCTTGGGACTACAATCCGAACAAACAACAGTTATGCCAAAGCACAACACTTACCACAGTCGACAACCACTCCTCGACTCTAAGAACTCTGAACAGTTCCTAGTTACAAACAAAAGATAAAGCCAAACTCTCAAAGTTTACTAGAAACTCACCACGTGAATATCACATCTGCACGGTTCTGACAAAATTCCCGCTCTGCCAAGAGCTAGAAGTACAACCATACACACAACCCAAAACAAGCCGCACACACAGCGGTTAAGGATTCTCTGTTGATCACTGCAAAAAGAACTCTATGTATCAACACCAACTCTCTTGTCACAAGAACAAGCACAAGCAGTCCTAGTCCGCCAATCGGACCTCACAGAGCATACAACCCAAATGGTTCACCCATCATGCATCACAAGTCATACTCCGGCTAGGTTGCCACGGTCTGTTATGTTTACCACACTCATATGTACTTTGTTGCGGTCTTTCACTGTGGAATAATACAAACCCCATCATGCGATTCTTTATGGTCCCCAACCGCGGGAGCAATCGAATCCCAGGTCATACATATGGATACTCAACATCCAAGAAGGCACATATCTATGCACCACGCATCGAAATCACAAAGAATCAAACCCATAACCACCTGATCACAGTGATACAAGTCTTCGAGACACACTCAAAAGACATCAACACGGATACAAACTCCACAGAGATTTGTCTCAGAGCACCGCTAAAGCTGAATCAAACAAGAACCCGGCATCTCCATCCACTCGAGATGAAACAACTCACACCAGACAACCGTCTACAAAGAAAACTCTCTCTCCATCTAGAGAATAGAAAAGGGTCAAGAAGAACCATGGCCTAACCTCAGCGTACTCCTAGTACTCGGTGTACTCCCTGTACTCATCAACACTTAGTCCTCAAAGAACCCTGTAAATCTTACCTTGAAGCCGCATCGACTACAGTCAATAACTGTTGTCCGCTCCAATCAGGATACTTAGACCATCCACTACACCAAGCTCTTAACTCACAAACCTCATTCACACACAAATACGAACACTATCAATTCGCATACCTTGTACAACACATCCCATACCATAGGATTACAAGCTCATCACCAATCATGCACGGAGACATTCGTCAACATTCCCATCACGTCAAAACCTTACTCCAGAAGGTTGCACTTATTCACCTAACTCCTGCTAGGCAAACCACAGCCACATCACGACCTTGAACCCACTGTCTAGGGTTACCAGACCTACTCTTACAACCGACAACATTCAGCTAGTAGGAATATTGCAAGAACCACACACGTTCTGCTATCTCAATATACGTCCAGCCAAAGATTATCACGCTCACATCCATTATGTTCCCGTCTATACCCCATCTTGAGTACACGGCTCATGACATAGCATGGCTCATGACGTACCTAATCCATCACACGACCAAAACACGTACATCAAACTCTAACTGAAAGGGATTTTCATGACATACAGATCTATCTACCAATCTATTCATAACAACTGATTCCCAAGGCCTTCGACACCCCATCGCCCCTACTCACAAGATCATCTATAACATAACTCAAACCTCCAGTAGCATATCTATAACACAACTCAAACCTCCAGTAGCATACTCTCAAGAGGAGTCAGCTATCCAAGCCAAAGCTATCAACCATGCTTCGACTACACCTGAATAAAACTCTGCTCATACAAACACTCGACAATTTACCAACTGCGGCCAATCGCACTCGGCTGAATCCAACTCACTGACGAGTTCCACAACATACCGAGCGGTCAATCCTCAACCCATAACCTTACCTCTGCAACTGATACCACCCGAGTCACACATTCAAGACCCAAACCACGGTCTCGTCGTCTCGAAGGGTGTACAATTTATATATAAAAAAAATATAAAACACGATAACCTAAGGTCGATCTATCATGTTATTTCTAACACATACCACATAATCATGCTAACACATAGCCACAATGATTATGCAGACACAACACCGATACCGAGGAGAATCGACAAGAATGACGCGTCACTTTGGATAACCTACTTAGATTCCTTGCTAAAAATCACGTATGTGAAACGCGTTTCTAACTTGACTCCCAAGTTTGTTAATCCAAATGCCCAAAGACAAGACTAATCAATCCTAAGGTCTAACCTCCATGTTCACATATACACGGCATCAACATGTTCAACAACTAACATACTCATGTTGCAAACACAGGCAGCCAAGCATACACACACCCTCACAAGGTGACGCACCCTCTTTCCACAACTCATAGGTATTCAAACCCAGAGCTCTGATACTATGTTGTCACGCTCCAAACTCTGGGTCGTGCAAAAAACCTACAAACAACCACCAAAACCGCCCCAACACAAAGGATGAAAACTCAAAAGCCCAAACAAAGCTAAAACCTTTGCAAAAATGTACTATCGATGGTTTATCTAATTTAAAAGAGTATCCTAAAAGACTACAATTACAGCCCCACAAGCTAAGCCTTTAAAAACAAAATATATGTTTTGGATAAGAAAATTTTTTCTTTTTAAAAGGAGCTTAGGCCGTTCCAAAATTTTCCTCTAAGCACAAGAGTTTGAATGAAGTATAAACCATTTGAAAATCCCATTTGTAAACCGTTGCACCAACCAACAAAAAACGTAATAAGAAACTACGAAAAATAACAACCAACCCAAAGTTCTCTCGAAAGCATAAAACATGCATACATCGGCCCACTGCCATAAGAAAAACATATTCTTTACAACATGCTATATCCCAACGTGAAACATATACAGAAAGATAGAAACTACCTAACAAAGACCAACCAATAGAGTCTTGTCAACAGCCACCTCAGGGCACCTCAAGGTCAACTTACAAGACCACGTTCACCTGAAAAATGTTTTACAACAAAATCTCACACCGTGAGCTGAAGCCCAATAAAAATAGACTATAAAGCTGTAAAGCAGGATATGCAATCATATAGCATACAGTTGACTCAACCACAGGAGCTAAAAAGGATTTTTCATCCTAAAAACTACAAGTTTTCCATCAAACTAACACGAGCCTCAAAAATAATTTTAGTTCATATAATCCCACGTTTCTATCCTTAAAACCATGCATATTAACAATGCAGATATCATTTTACAATTAAGGAAAAATAGTAACCAAAAACTTGATTTTTCACCCGGATCACCCAACCGAGAACAAAACGTTATTTTTCCACTCGGAACACACAATCGAGAAAAATAAGGTAAAATGAATCCTATGTACCGACTATGCCACGCACATGGACAAAGGTAACAACTATAGACTCCTGTCCATTACTCTAAAACCGCTTAGGGCCTGCTAAGTAATGATAACTTCTATACGAAGTCACGACAACGTAGCCACTCATGGGGCAACTGGCACTTTACAGATATTTGCGACCAATGGAAGAAATATCCAAACCACGTTTAGGAGGATTAACCCGAAGGATCGTAGAGAACCTACTCTGTGCACGTTTTTAGACTTTCACCAAGGAGCAATAGAAGCCCAACTCAATACACCACTATCACGGTACATCTATGAAAATCATTTAAAAATCAGTCGTAGCTCCACTACGCAAAACCCGTAAAGTAGTTATACATCAACATGTATAAAAAAAGATCCAATATCCATCAACATGGAGATCTACAAGTATGTAAAAACATACTTCCATCAAAAGTTTTAAAAGCTGAGACTCAACCCCAAGGGTTAGCTCCAAATCTCCAAAAACACATTTTTTCAAGATTTTTACAAATCTCCAATTTCAAAACCACCTTTTTGAAAACTATGTATATCAACACATTCGAATCATGAAATAAACCAAGAAAAGCTCAAAACATGCTTTTTACCCAAAAAATAAGGTTTAAACATGAAAACAACATTTAATGCATTTTTTAATAGGTGAAAAAACATATAATTGCACGTAACACCCTTTAATAACAATAAAGTCTAGGATCCTACCTCGGTGAGCCAAAAGCTCAACGCCTCAAAAAATGAACCTCGACGAAATGAGAATCTGTCCAGATGAAAACGAAGCCCCTAGCAGCAACATCAAGGATCTGCTGTTAGATCGCTGAAAATCGAGCCATGGGCCCATCAAAATCTAGAGAAAAGAGAAAGAAAACCGAAACTTAGTTTAGAAGAAACCTTTTTCTAAAATATCTCAGGCTTCTTCTATATTTAGACACGAAAAATATCGGGGTTTAGTCGATTGGACCCCCAATCCAATCGACTGGACGAAGCTACTAGAATCTCAAAATAAGCCTTGCCAACATAGTTCAGTTGACTGAATCCCAGTTCAGTCGACTGGATCCACCTCCCAATCGACTGACTCACTCAATCTAGTAGACTAAACCGCTAGAAAACACTAGAATAGGTTTTGAAAACTTAAACCAACCTCATGTGTTAACTCCAACACCTTTAGCACTTAAATTATTCCAAAAATGAAATAGGCCAAGGTCTCACATGCACTCTGACCCATAATCTCAAGACCATCTAGCATTGAGCTCTTGTTATTAAATGTTTACCATTTCTCCCCATGTTAAGATTTTCAATACCAGTCAGTTAAATTTAATTACTGATAATTTAATACAATCGATATCTTGATATTCTTTAAACCCTTCTGCTTAACTTATTTGACCGCTGGATAATCAAATCCACCTGCAGGGTTTAGCCCGATCAAAACTCATAAGCTTCCTTAAGGGGGTATCGTCAATCCTGATCTTTCGGAACGTGGATTCCGTCAATAATTAATATTTTTCATTTAAATAATAATGCTATCTGACTCACCGGGAGTGTAGACCCATATAAGATCACACCCTCTAATGAATCAAAATAATGAATATTAAATATATGCAAATCTATAATTATTTTAAAATTAAGAGGATAAGCACTATTTATAATAACCTTAGGGTGTGAATTAATTTATGTGGTCAGCATAAAATTAATTATCCCAAATGTCCCATTCAATACACACGCAGTGTACTAGTATAGACAGTCAGAACAATAGACGACGCTATTATCTGTTCCCCGTAACCAAGACAGGCCAACGAAAATTCTGTGCTACAGTCGTACCGATGGTATATCCATTTTCATATAAACTGTGAACATAAAACTTATATTCTACAAAACCTAAAATCTGATCTTCTTTGTTTAAGCCGTACTCTACACACCAGATTAAATACTATACAGAATATTGGACATCCATGCATAACATTGAAGAAATGATACACATACATT
>JAULJZ010146182.1:0-10447 GCA_032270985.1 Heliamphora pulchella | reverse complement strand
TTATACATATCAAATACCTCTTCCATTATTTTGAAACACAAATCAAAGATCAAGAACCGAAAACTCAAAAATAAAGGTGTCATGGTTGGTTTTGGGGGCAGTTCGGTATGAATGTTGAAGTTTTTAGTTGGTGTGGGATTTTCCATGGGTTCCATAACTACTATAAACTCTAGAACATTGATATATTGAAGTATAATACATGTATACAAAGAAGATGGGTCAAAAACCCACATACATGACACTAAGAGGCTAGAACCAAAATAGGCCTGAGTTTTGGGCGGTTTGAGCTTTCTACCCTGATCTTTGGAATATCATAACTCAATGTTGAAAAATGCTATAAGCATGTTCTTTATATCGAGGCCTAGATTTTTGTGTTATATTTCATCCAAAATTGGTTTGAACTCATTTGACTAAGTGGAATTTGAGATATTGCAATTCGACCAAAAGTGTGTCGGTTTCAGACCAGTCAACAATGCAGACCTAAAAATCCTAGTTTAAAATGAGATCCGAGTTTTGGCCAAAACATGAACATTGTAGACAACATGTATGTCTAGAGACCCACCACAAATGAGCACAAAATAATGAATTTTGGCAGGTCAAAACCCCATTGAAACTCTCTGTAGGGTTTCAGCCCTCAAGGGATACTTCTCTCACGTATATTTGTGTAGCCCAAATCCCCTATTTTTAGTGATCTATTCTGAAAGTGATCTACATAAACTTTGTAGCTAATATATTGAAATACTTGTTTCCCACAAATCAGACCTTGAAGCCTTGGGATGATTCACCAAAACCGTTTCAAACCCTCTGTCCAAAACCAGCTCAGCTGAGTTTTGGCAACTGACAGAACCTATTTTCTAAAATGGCCAAAGAGTTTACCTTATATCTCTAAACATGAAACTTGTAGGGGACTTATTGAAATAGAATATACTCAAAAATGGGCTCATTTGGACTTGATATGATACCCCAAAATCGACGCCAACAGAGACTTTTCTGACCAATTCTCTAAGCAAGTGCTGAACCGTTTTTGTTTCCATCAAGTTTTTCACCTAGTTGCCTTAGGTTTTGGCCTTCGTGTAAAATATAAAAGTTGTAGAGAATATTTTATTCTAAAATTTCACCAAAAATCATAATCCAACTCTAAGTCTAAGTACCTCAAAATTCTGCGGTACTTTAAAATTTAATGATTGTGAGAGAGTAATAAATGGTTAAGTTAAATCCTTAAACGGGTAAAGGATTGGGCAAGTGCGTAGTACCCCTTAAACTTAAAAATAAAGTAACCATGGTCTCTAAAATTAAGAAAACATTCAATGGTCAAAATTGTTTTAGTACTTCTTGTTCTAAGAGAGGTAGAACTTCGTGTTGACGGTTAAATCATGTTTGCTTGCTAGGCATGGAAGTTTTGTTACCCAAGGAGCAAGCTAGCTCGTTGACAAAGGCTTGGTTTGTATGCATATAAGATAAGGTGAGAGTGCTTAGCCATTACATTGAACTTGAGTTTATATAAATGATGCATGAAAATGTTTTGAAGCGTATGTTTTGAATTATGACTAGTTTGACGATCACATGAACTTGTTGCTTTAAAAGCCATTATATTTTTAATTCAAGTGTGCTATCCATGATATTCCGAGCTAGCATGATGTTACTATGATAGTATGGTTAATGTTGTGTGGTTGTTTCAAAGTGCCAAGTTATAAGGGTTTTCGGTCCTTTATATCCCATCGGGGGAGGTTACTCAACTATGGGTTTTTCATTTGTCCCTATAGGGAATGTTTCCCATGAAGTGGGGGGTTTTTGCCTTTAAAACTTTTGAGCTAAGTCCCAAATTTTAGCACGTACCACTCGTGCTTGGAGGAGAGTGGCCCTCATTCCATCGCGTTGCTATCTGTGCATTGCGAATTGAGGTTACGGTACCGTTGGAACTCCTGATCGTGAGATTAATGACTAGTTGGACATTGTTGAGGTTTGAGTCTAGATTTGAAAAAATGATCATGCATTTTAAATTTGTTGTGGTTAAGCCAGAAACATATTTCTGTTTGCAATACTGAAAATGTTCTATATAATCTGTGATATTTTTATGTTCAAGAAAATGCATCTGTTTCTATATTTTCGTGAAAAATGTGATGAAATATTTTTAGAAAGAAATTTTCAGTTATCCATAACTAAGTAGCTGTCTTTTCTATTCATGATAATGCCAAGTACGCTCTCATGTAACTTCTGTAGTTGTAGATACCAGGAACGACTAGGAGTTGGTCCACCACAGGTGTCGTCGAGTAGTTTTGGTTCTGGTATTGGGATGTGCCCTTAAGTGGGTTCTGGTGTTGGGATGTGCACAAATAGGCGTGCCCTCGACCACAGACTCTGACTCAAACCCAGACTCAGGATAGACAACATGCACATTACAAGACTCTAAGCTCCAATTCTTCACTTCCTTTGCAGCCGCATCGACAATGAGCTTGTTGTAGTCGGTTGGTGCACTGAAGCCCATCATGAAGCAGTCTTGGTCAGTTATGTGCAGTCTTGGTCAGTTACGTGGAGAAGGGGATGTGCCCTTGAGTGGGTTCCAATTTGATAAAATTAGGCTGTGCAGATGCTGTTAAAGGAGGAGGAGAATTACATCAACCCACGAGCAGTTACAATGATGCGACAAATGTCTTACTTCCCAAGAATGTGGTTGGGTCGCAAATAGCAAGGTATTTCGAAACCTATCCAGGTATTGCCATCTTCACACCATTTCGGTCTTAGGTATAAACCGACGGAAGAAAATTTGGAAGGGCCTAAAAGGGGATGGAAGGCCAAGCACTCAGAAACGCTAAACGGGTACTTTATTAAAGAAGGAGAAGAATTCCGTACTACGGCTTCTTGGAGCCATGGATCGATGAAGAAACTAACCAGGAGTTTCCAGGGCTGGAAATCTTCTTCGGTGACCAATTATCTGATATGGAAGAAGATGAAGTAGTAGAAGAGGAAGAGGAAGGGAAGTAGATCCAATAGGAAGATTAGGCAGACAAACTTGATGGTGTCAACATGGGAGTGTTGTTCAACGAAAAGATGGCTCAGCTACACATAACTGACCAAGACTGCTTCATGATGGGCTTCAGTGCACCAACCGACTACAACAAGCTCATTGTCGATGCGGCTGCAAAGGAAGTGAAGAATTGGACCTTAGAGTCTTGTAATGTGCATGTTGTCTGTCCTGAGTCTGGGTTTGAGTCAGAGTCTGTGGTCGAGGGCACGCCTATTTGTGCACCTCCACCTGCTTTTGCTTTTGAGTTTGTAATTCTGTCTTTCTTTAATGAAATGAATGAAATTTTTGGTTACTCTGCTTTGTTTGATTTATTTCATACACTTTTCGACGATTTTGAATTCGATGGGGATATCCCCAAAGAAATAAAATTTTTAATAAAAAGAAAAAAAGAAATACGTGCCCAACTAATAATTGAAGAAACTTTGTCAATAAATCTAGGTAATGAAACTAACCCACAAAATATACAAATTGGTTCTTCTTTATCCTTAGTTGAACATGACACTTAATAACTTTATTAAAGGAATTTAAGGATGTATTTGCATGGTCTTACGAGGATATATCCGGAATTGATCCCGATATTGTCCAACACCATATCCCCTTGTACCTTGATGCTAAACCGGTTAAACAAAAGTTGAGGCGATCCGACCAGAATGAGCTCTGAAGATTAAATAAGAAGTTACCAAACAAGTCAGTGCTGGATTCCTAATGGTAACTGAGAATCCGAAATGGGTAGGCAACATCTTGCTAGTTTTCGAGATCTTAACAAGGCTAGCCCAAAGAACGACTTTTCACTGCCACACATCGATGTTTTGGTAGACAGTACGGTAGGACATGCCTTGTTATCATTCATGAATGGCTTCTCTGGATATAAGTAGATTCTGATGGACCCCGAGGATAGAAAGAAGACCACATTCATTACACCCTGGGGCATCTATTGTTATCGTGTGATGCCATTTAGGCAGAAGAATGCAGGGGCAACCTATCAGAGGGTTGCCACTACTTTACTGCATGACATGATATCTAAGGAGGTCGAAGTGTATGTGGATGATATGATAGTCAAGTCCTAGGATCGAGATGGCCACATCGTAGTACTGTGAAAGTTCTTTGAAAGGATTCAGAAGTACAAGATGCCAATCAACCCACAGAAGTGTGCCTTCAGAGTTACTGCCGAAAAGATGCGTGGGTTTATGATCACTCAACGAGGCATTGAGGTCGATCCTTCAAATATCAAAGCAATTTTAGAAATGCCTCCTCCGAAGACCGAGCGAGAAGTCAGGGGCTTCCTGGGTAAGATACAGTTCATCAGCCAATTCATCACAAAATTGACAACTACCTATGAGCCGCTCTTCCATCTGCTAAAGAAAGGAGTCGAGTTCGAATAGGATCAAAACTGCGAAGACGCCTTCGATACCGTGCGCCAGTACTTACAAAATCCACCTATTCTAGCTCCTTCCGAACCTAATAAGCCATTGATCCTCTATTTATCAGTGACTGATTCAGCTATGGGATGTATGCTGGCACAAGAAGGTGAAATTGGAACTGAAAAGGCGGTCTACCACTTGCGCAAGAAGATGAAGGGGCCAAAAATACGGTACACACCACTGGAAAAGACATGCTGGGCTTTGGTTTGGGCCTCCTAAAAACTGAGGCATTACATGCTGTCTTTCACAGTGAATATCATCTCTCGGATAGACCCGTTGAAGTACCTATATGAAAAGCCGGCACTAACAAGAAGGTTGGCTTGATGGTTGCTGTTATTATCTGAGTTTGATCTTAAATATGTCACCCGGAAGTCAGTCAAGGGTAGAGCAGTGGCAGAATTCTTGGCCGACCAACCAGTTGAGAGGGATGGAGACACAGAGTTCCAGTTTCCTGACGAATAGTTGATGAAAGTCGGGGATGACAAGTGGACTCTATACTTTTATGGTGCATCCAATCAATATAGCTATGGAATAGGAGTCCTTCTTGTCACTCCTAACAAATCGCACGTCCCCTTGTCTTCGAAGCTTAATTTTGAAGTTACCAGCAATTAAGTTGAGTATGAAGCATGTTTAGCTGGATTAGAGGCAGCCTTAGAATTAGGGGCAAGAAAGTTGGAAGTTATCGGAGACTCGGCACTGGTAGTTTCACAAGAAAGAGGAGAATGGAAGGTCAAGGATGTGACATTGATTCTCTACCATCAAGAGCTGGAGAATCTGATACCATGTTTTGAATCAGTAATCTTCACCCATATGCTAAGACTGCAGAATAAGTTTACCGACGCACTAGCCACTTTAGCATCCATGATTGACATCCCACTTGGGGTCAAAATGAGGCCACTAATGATTGAACAGAAGAGAAAGCCGGCATACGAGACGACGGCCGCAATCAAGGAGAGCACCGACGAACTTTCGTGGTATTTTGACATGCAAAACTTTGTAGAGAAAGGAAAATATCCCAAGTTTGCCAGTAAGAAGGACAAAAGGGTAATAAGACCAATATCCGCATAGTTTGTCATTTGCGGGGGAAAACTATACAAACGAGGGTATTCTGGGGTTAATAAGTTGTGTGTCAACACTAAAGAAAGCCAAGAGTTGATGAAAGAGATACACGCAGGAGTCTGTGGGCCACACATGAGTGGAAACATGTTAGCCAAGAAAATCCTACGACAAGGATACTTTTGGATGATGATGGAGACCGACTGCATACAGTTCATGCAGAGATGTCATAAGTGTCAGATTCACGCAAACCTTATGCACATTCCCCCATCTCAATTGTATAACCTGACGTCACCATGGCCATTTTCAATATAGGGCATTGATGTAATCTGCAAGGTAACACTGAAGGTGTCAAATGCACACGAGTTCATTTTAGTGGCCATTGACTACTTTACCAAGTGGGTGGAAGTAGCCTCCTACTCG
This sequence comes from Heliamphora pulchella, assembly GCA_032270985.1. Lineage (NCBI taxonomy): Eukaryota > Viridiplantae > Streptophyta > Magnoliopsida > Ericales > Sarraceniaceae > Heliamphora > Heliamphora pulchella. Next base: position 4,522 of record JAULJZ010146182.1, on the reverse strand, counting down.
GTATTGAAAGCGTCACATGTTGCTAAGTTCATCAAGCAAAATATCATTTGCCAATACGGGGTCCCCCATGAGGTTATCTCAGATAATGGCCCGCATTTTCAAGGAGAGGTTTTGGATCTTTTCGAAGAATACCTGATAGTGGCCCACAAGTCCTCACCATATCGGCCACATACCAATGGCGCAGTCGAGGCCACAAACAAGAACATCAAGAAAATCTTGCAAAAGACGATCAACTCACATAAGAATTAGCTGAAACATCTACCATTTACACTTTGGGGATATAGGACGTCGATTAGAACTTCAACAGGAACTACACCATACTCTTTAGTGTACAGGATGGAAGTCGTGCTTCCCATTGAGGTGGAAATTCCTTTGCTAAGAGTAGTGGCCGAAGCCAGTATTCCAGAGGAAGAATGGCATAGGAACCGGATGGAAGAGTTGCTTCTGTTCGATGAAAGAAGATTGCATGCCCTGTTTCATGTACAATGGTACTAAAGGAGGATAGATTGAGCATTCAATAAGAAGATTAAGACCCATGATCTCAAAGAGGGAGATTTGGTTCTTAAGAAAATCAAAGCTCCTATCTTTGTCCCGAGAGGCAAGTTCAAGCCAAACTGGTCTGGACCGTTTCTCATCAAAACTATCATGACCGGTAGTGGCAGTCATTATTATGGATTTCGATGGCAATGTGTTTTCCACTCCAGTTAACCTTAATCAGCTCAAAAAGTACTATCCTTGAGGTAAATATAAAGAAAAGATGAAAGCTCGCTGAGTTGAAAATCGAAAAGGCAACTTAGGTAAAAGTTAGAGTAGCCCACAAGGCCGAAAATCGAGAAGGGCGACCTCGGCAAAAGTTAGGACATCACAAAAAGAGAGCATCAATACCCGAGTGTAAACCAAGGCCGAACTACGATATGTCCTGATTCTATTTTTGGGATATGTAGGCAGCTTCTATTAAGAAGTCCGACCACATTCTTTATTTCTAACCATTTTGAATCTGAGTAAAGCCTATGCAAATTTATTTTTGAAGTTTTGATAATAAAGTCATTTAATTACAAAAATCGAAAGACTTTGGATAATTTTGAACCTTCTTTTCATTACTTTAGCTTCGGCTTACAAAGTTTTGAAAATAAAAGGGTGGGCACGCAAGTTCCAAACTCTACAAACAAAACAAAAGGAAAACTATGAAATCATTAAAACAAGGCAGGAGGCCTCAAATCTTCCTCATTTTTGCTGCATGTTTCCCTTCTTCTTAGTCTTTCTTCTCCCTATCCTGCATCAGCCATGTCCTGTACTCGGTAGAAAATTTGGGACACTGTAGCTCCTACATCTCTATCCGTGAACGAGATGACCAGGCATCTTGATATAATACTAGAAATGGGGCCCGCAATGCAGATGAAAACAAACGACCTCAGATACTATGAAGGATGATCTGACTACGACCGAACTGCCGCATGATCCGATGAGGATAATAGAAAGTAATCTGACGTAAACCAATCAGTAGAACACTAGGGTGATCCATGGTAGTCAAAGTCATGGCAGGGATCTACCACCAGGAGCACTGCTAGGTGATATCTAGGTCAGTCAGAGAAGAGAAGTACTATCGCCAGGCTACCTTGGTGTTGCATATCTGATAATAGGGGCGGCAAAGGAAAGCTACAGCACTGTGCCTATCAATAGGTGATTATTTGCACAAGATTTACCTTCTTCATCAGCAAGATTTGTAGCAAAAGTTAGAACAGTAAGAGAAAAGCCTTGCAATATGACAACAGTCTGATGAAGAAAATGGTTTGAGCTTACTTGGAGAAGCATGGGGTTGCCGATAAAAGTAGTGGTCTCATCATGATGAACAGCATCTAAGCCCAGCAGTGTCTCGACCAAGACAAGTGGTACAAAGTCCTTCCCCATCCACATCTGACTCACGATATCAACCAGTGTGCAACTAACTCGCTCGTCATGAGGGATGAGAAGATAATGGGCAATAAGATAGAAACAAAGGGTATAATGACGCCGTAGCTGAAAGTCGAGGTTGTTAAGGTCGCCAGTAGGACGGAACCTCTCAATGAGACATGGAATGTCAAGACAATCACCCGATGTCAAAAGAGAAGCTTCCATCCTAGACAAGCCACAGAGTTGCATCACCTGCTGTAGAGCTGAAAGGAAGAAAGTGAGAACAACAACAAAACTCCATGAAGTCAGGTCTAGGATAGTAGCAAATTCCTCTACAGTGGGGCATAGCTCTTCGAGGCTAAATCAAAAGATGTGGGACAGAAAATAGGGCCTTCAGGGCTGTATTTATAAAGCATGAAAAGGCTTGAGATCAAAAAAGCAGCAAAAAGTAAAATCAATGTGGCGACCGCCACTTTGGAGTGGGCAACCGCTAACTTGAAAGGGCACCATACAGTGACATCATCCCTTTGACCAGGCAACCACCAGGTTGGATGTGGCGACTGCCATGTTGTATTATGGCGACCGCCATGTCAAAAGGTGGTGGGCATGTATTAGTTTCTGGTTTCTGCATTCTGTGTAAGTTTTGACAATTGTATCATACATCCAAGACAAGTCAAGCAGTAAATAAAGGAGAATCATACAGTAGATGAGTATCAAGCAATAAATGGCACAAAAGCTCAAAAATACATCAAAAGTGGCAGAATGTAGTATAATGTAAACTGGGGCACCTAGGCCCAATAACCAATAAATAGGGGCACGCAGGCCCATAAATGTATCAAACTGGAACACGCAGGCCCATAAAAACCAAATGTATCAAAAATAAATGTATCAGAATGTATCATGAAATTAATATAACTGAGGGGGAGAGCTCTCTTTCTCTCTCTCAATGGTGCCTCAAACGGACCTAGTGGGAGGAAGAACTGGCCTCGTCCGAGCTGACATCTTCGAAGAGTCTCTTGACGTCATCACTGTCATCACCATCACTGCTGGAGGAAGAAGATATAGCTTTGGAGTGACTCTTGGCAAAAGAGATGGATCCTTTGGAGTGAGCTCTAGAGGAGGCGATGCGGGATCCACGACCTCGAGCAGGAGTTGGGACCGGAGCAGGAGAAGGAACGGGAGCCTGTGGCTAGATGATGACAACAGGTAGTACTAGAAGCTATCAAAAGAGAAGTAAGACTCAGAATAGAATAATGAAAGAAAGTGCAAAAAAGCTGAAAGAACATGTAAGATACTCACTATAGCCACTGGTGTGAAAGTGATGCCGGCTGCTCACATAGTGGCATCCATCTGTAGGACCAGTGCCCTCAAGCAGGTAACCATCAGCATCGTATGGTCTAACCAAGCCTAGTCAATCTACAAAGAATAAGAGATAACAGTTCAAGAAAACTGGACAAGTAAAAAGGGTGAGTAACTGAAGGAAATGTGAGAGACAAATATGGCCGATGTCTGCCCTGAACTCTGGTGCTGGCAGAACAGGAACCGACAGAGGAAAAGGGAAGCCATATGCTACGGTCTGGACATTCCACGGAATCTCTAGGCCCCTCATCCCTCCGGCGGTATCACCACCACCACCACCACCACCACCACCACCAGCTCCAGCTGTTGGAGGCAATACTTCCAAGATCATTGTTTTTGTAAAATGATTTTCGGTACAAAATTAACTGGACGGGTAAACACCGAAACGGGCTCCAGATAAATATTTTGACGAAGAACAATCAAAATAAAACCCATGCAACCGAAGTTAATTTAGATGAATACCTCTTATTGTTCTAGTCTTCAACTACGACTTAATTCCGAGTTGAAGCTCCAGTTAGATCTTCTACTGTATTTCCTTACGCGATCCTTAAACATAGTGTGGGCTACAATCCTCCGAGAACTCGTACCGGCAGAACCCCGATATATTCTTAAATCTTGAAAGACAAAAATAATATATCAATAAAGATAAAAATCAATCTCAAACTGGTTCAACCTACCCGCGTATATATAGGGCTACAACAGGGACCTGGGGAGTAATTATGAGTTAAACTTCTAGTGGAACACAGATACCTAAGAGCAGTTTCTGCAATTATGGAAAGACGTATCGGTTTCTGTAATTTCCATAAAACACTGAATTACAGTTCACACTATTAAATAACTATAATTGCACTATGACCCATAATCTCAAGACTTTCTTGCATTGAGCTCCTGTGATTAAATGCTTACCATTTCTCCCCACATTAAGATTTTCGATACCCGTCAATTAAATTTAATTACTGACAATTTAATTTAATCGGTATATTCATATTCCTTAAGCCCTTCCGCTTAACTTATTTGACCGCCGGATAATTAAATTCACTTGCAAGGTTTGGCCCAGTTAAAACTTATAAGCATCCTTAAGGGGGTATCATCAATCCGGATATTTCGGAACGCGAATTCCGTCAATAATTAATATTTGCCAAATAAATAATATTGCTACCCAACTCATCGGGAATATAAACTCATATAAGATCGCTCCCTCTAATGAATCAAAACAACGAATATTAAATATATGCAAATCAATAATTATTTTCGAATTAAGAGGATAAGCACT
>JAULJZ010146171.1:0-10448 GCA_032270985.1 Heliamphora pulchella | reverse complement strand
CTTGTGAGTTGATTTGGTTGAAACATATGCTAGAGGAACTTGGATTTCAACATTCTCATCCTATGAATTTGTTATGTAATAACCAAGCAGCAGCTCACATCGCATCCAATCCAGTATTCCATGAGAGAATAAAACATATTGAGGTCGATTGTCACTTTATTCGAAAAAAGCTGTTACAAAATGTGATTCGTACCACTTATGTGAAGTAAGTGGATCAGTTAGCAGATTTATTCACCAAATCTTTGTGTGGTTCACGAGTAAAATATATTTGTACCAAGCTTGGTACACATGATATATATGTACCAGCTTGAGGGGGAGTGTTGAGGGTTATTTATGTAATCTTATAATATTTAGTTTAATATAAATAGCTAGAGGAGTTAACCCTTAAGGTTAAGCTCTCTCATTCTTCTAAAATGTCACATTAACACCTATTATAGAACTCTTTAAAAAGATTATTTATAAAATGGCAAATGTGTTTACCAGGGCGTTGGAAAACACATTAAATTGATTGGGTATTAATAAATAAATTTCTCGAATATATTTATTTTAAATAAAGTAAACGGTTTATTATTAAAATTATGCATACCATTCAAATGGCTGTTACAAGAACTTCATCTACAAATATTAGATTAATCTAACTTTTTACATGAAGATCTTCTCAATTTGCTCTATAAGATAAATTGTTTGAATCATCGAGATGAAATTGAGATATGGATGATCTTCTCAATTTGCTCTATAAGATAAATGGCTCTATAAGATAAATGGTTTGAATCATCGAGATGAAATTGAGATATGGATGATCTTCTCAATTTGCTCTATAAGATAAATGGTTTGAATCATCAAGATGAATTTGGGATAGGTTATGAAATTTTCGTCTTGTCCCCTAAAACTTAGTAATTGTAAATTTTAACTAATTGATATGTATGCAATTTAATTTTGTTTTAATGATCCATACCATTCATATTATAGAACACCTTGAAACGATCATTCATACGAAAAATTATATTGATCGGGTATCAATAACTAAATTACTTGTACATGTTTATTTTAAATAAAATAAACAGTCTATTCTTAAAATCACATATACATTAAAATAAATGATGTAAGATACTACATCTAGTGATATCTAATTAACCTATCTTGTTTGGTGAATAATCTTCTCAATGTGCTCTATAAGATAATCGGTTTGAATCATCGACGCGAAATTGAGATAGGCCCCTAAAAATTAAGCTTTTGCTTTGCCAAATCTCAAGTTAAAGTTAGTATTGTAAATTTTAAGCTAATGACTAATTGTTATCGATAGAGTTTCTTTTGATGATAAGTACTTTTCATATTATAGAACTTTTTGAAAAAAATCATTCATGCCAAAAATTAAATTGATCAGATATCAATAACTAGATTACTTGAATATATTTATTTTGGGTAATTTGGCCCCAGGTCCTATTTTTAGAAGCTTCTTAGAGTCAAGTCCTGTTCTATTTCTTTTACTCCTGGAAGTCTTAATCTCAGCTTAAAGTCCCAAAATGCCCCCAAACGGCTCCTTGATTTTCGCTTAGTACATAGAACCCAATATGGAAATGAATGTTCCATTGTGGAAATGAGGTGAACAAATTGCGAAATGAAATGAGAATATGCATTGATTTGGAATATACGGATTTTCTGCCGATCGATTTGGGTGGGATATTGGAGTCGGAATATCCATTTGACAAAAATGAAGATCAAGAGTAAGTTCTCTAAAACACTATATTCCATGGCGTAAAACCCTTTCACTCGACTGAAAATTCAAAATCGAATAATGGGAATATATTGAATAATGTTCTCATGTATTAATTGCTTTAAAATGAGAACTTGTATTCAAATGGAAAAATGAATCAAAATGTATTCAACATGAGTCCAATATGGGCTGAATTAAAATGAAAACATATATTTAAATGATAAAATGAATCATAAATGGGAGAATGTATCCAACAAATGGTTCAGGTATGGTCTGATTACAAATAAGAAAATATATTGAATAATGTTATCATGTATGGACTGTTTTAAAATGAGACCGTGTATTCAAATGATAAAATGATTCAATATATATTCAAAATGAATCTAATAAGGACAATATTTAAAATAAGAACATATATTCAAATTATAAAATGAGTTATAAAAATCTTGAGAAAATGGTTCAAATGATAAAATGAGTCAAATGAAAAATGTATCTAAAATGAGTTATTCTTGTTGCGAAATCTCTCTCCGATTTGATACTGACGATTTCCATGACTCACTTTTCATGTTTTAAAAGATCTGTAATATCCTCAAAATGGAATTATGCTCAAAATAGAATTTTCACAATCAAGAAAATGGAATTCACTTACTTAATAGAATTATGCTCAAAATGGAATTTTCACAATTTGAAATCAATCCCCAAAGATCCACAACAGTTTCCCAAAAATGGAATCCATTTACCTAATATATCCATTCATTTTGATTCGGTCTTTAAATAAGGGCATAACAGTCCAAAATATTTAATATATTTAAAACTAGGACATTGTGGAATTATAACTTGTCAATAAGACTTAACTCAAAACAATTAGTAAATATGGGACCCCCGGTTAATTAACTCGTTTATTTTAAATCAAATAAATGGTCTATTATCAAAATTACTCATGCTAAAATAAATATTGTACATCTACATATATCTGACTAATCTAACTTTCTACATAGATGATCTTGTCTATGTGCTCTATAAGATAACGGTTTGAATTGTTGAAATGAGTTTGAGATGAACCCATAAAAATTAAACTTTACGGTAAAAAAATCTTTTTTATTTTTTTAAGCATCTTTTCACTAATTACAATGTTTTGATTTCTATCAATTGTCTTTTTTTAATTTTTTGTTACCTTTGTATTTTTATGTGGATTGTATTTTTATCATATTTAAAATTAAATTTTATCATAATTTTCTTTCGCGTATTTTTGCTTATCTACTTTTTCATTTTAAGATTTTAAGCGAATTAATGCATTTTTAATTTATTTTTACTTCAAATTATAGACATAAAGACAATTTATAGAGTAACAAAAAACTTGCAATATAGTTGAAAAAAGTGTAAAGACTTTAGACATTTTAATTTTTCCTAATTTATAAAAAAGAACTTTAATTAAAAATCAAATAGCAATGTATTAGTAGCCCCTTAGATTGTTTGTATTTTATTATTTCATTAATTGAATTGCTTAATTCAAATCAATTTTTTACCTCACATTCACAACAACTAAACTCAATTTTTCACCTCACATTTATAACAACTAAATAAAGTACTATAATTGCGGGCTTTTGCCCATGACAACTCACTAGTTTAATCAAGAAATGGGATGGCAGAAAAGAATTGTGTTGTAATCCTCAAAAAGTTACAAAACAAGCCTTCGTGAGTAGAATATGGCACAAGCATATACTGGAAGTCATTTTTTCCAAAGACAATTGGGGATGGATAGAAGAGGTTAGGATAGAGCTCAACACAAAAATAGTAAGCACTTTAATGGCTGGAGAAGGGGAGAGAGGGCACACCACAGGTTACTGATGCCGAACCAAAAGGAGGAGAGAGAGGAAACACACAAGGACCCACAACCCTAATTCTCAAACACACTCAATATTATTAATCAAAGGCTGTTGGTTACATTGTTAATCGCCTTATTTATATGCGCAGCCTAATATAAAAGGAAATAAAAAAGAAACTAAATAATACTTAAATAACTCCTAATAAATTAAAATTCTACCCATGACAATTATTAGACCAAAAAAACTTATTCACTTGCGTCGGTTCCCTCGGATTAACTCGAGGCTTCCAAAGTGGATAACAACTCTCTAACTAGTCAACCGCTAGGTCATCAGTTCTCCTTTACTGAAAAGAACTCAACACCGGCAAGTTAAGAGCGGGACTAAGGATACTGTTAAGAATACTGTAAAGACAAAAAAAGAGAAGAAAGCTTGAGAGAGAGAACAGTTGTGGTGGTAAATGAGAGAGTAACCAAAACTAGAGTTAGCTCCTTTATCACTATTATTTATATAATGAAACCAGCGAACAAAGTACAATAATACCGCTAACTTAACACTCTCCCTTAAGTTAATGCATACATATTTCTCATACCCAACTTGCATATAATGGGATGAAACACCTTACTATTAAGCCCTTGAGTAAAAATATCTACTAATTGATTTACAGACTTCAGAATTGGCATACAAATCGAACCCTTGCATAATTTTTCCTTAATGAAATGCAATCAATCTCAATATGCTTCATTCTTTCATGTTGTATTGGGTTATGAGCGATGTTGGTGGCAGCTTTATTGTCATAATACAACTTCATAGGTTTTTTCACACTCAAATCCTAAATCCCTTAATAGAGCCATAGAAGTTCACAAATGTCATATGCCATAGTACTGTACTTAGCATCTCCACTTGATCTAGCTGCCACTGGTTGCTTTTTACTTTGCCAAGTAACCAGATTACCTATTACAAACGTGGAATACCTCGATGTAGACCTCCAATCATCAACTGAACCAACCCAGTCTACATCCGTGAATGCTTCTAATTTCACGTGACCATGATTAGAAAAGAGAAGTTCATTTCTAGGGACAGATTTAAGAAACTGCAAAATACGATAAGCAACATCAAGAAGTGCACTACAGGGATCATGCATGAACTGACAACCCCTATAACATATGAAATATCAGGTCTAGCATGAGATAGATATATTAATCTTTCCACAAATCTCTAAAATCTACCATTGTCAATAGGTTTTCCATCACCACTAGTGAGGCGATGATTAGCCTTAGTGAATCTGCTGATTGATAACCCAAGATGCCACTTTCCTCTAAGCGATCAAGACATACTTTTTTTGGAAAATGTAGATGCCATTATCTGATCTAACTACCTCAATCTTAAGAAAATATCGCAACGCCCCCAGATCCTTCATTTCAAACTCTTTAGCTAGACTTGCCTTGAAATGAGACACCTCCTCTGAATCATTTTCTATGACAACTATATCATCAACATATACAATAAGGATTGTGATCTTATTATTGTGGCGCCGGAATTTTGGGGTTTTTGTTGTTCAAAAATAAGATAATTCAAAAAATGTTTGGAAAATATTTTAACACCTTGAAAGCTAAATTTTGAAAATCCATTTTTGTTGAAAATGGAGTCGCTACAAGGTTTTTGAAAAAAACAAAAAAAAAACAAAAATGGCTACTGATCTTTAAAACGTTAACCAGAGAAAAAGAGTTTAGGCGCTAAGATACGAATCGGAGAAGGTGTTAGACACCCCGTTCGCCTAACCATACGGTTGGCCTTTACTAATCATCATTGGTTTTTAATAAGATTTCTCAAATACATGCAAACATAAAAAATGGAGGTGAGGAGAGAACATCCAAAATCAAATACAAAAAATACATAATATATGTATATAGAATGCCGAAACAAAGCAAATAAGAAAAGAAAATCCTAAGTCTTACGGCATACAATTTCTAACTAAAGGATACACAGAACAAACCCGCGTGCGATATCATCAAAATTAACATGATTCAAATAAAAAAATAAAAAATATGTTAAAGGTCACTAAATTCAAAATAAACATGAATTGCTAACAATATAACCTAAGCTATTCTAAACATGATTTCAAATGAATTATACCAAAAATGTATATTACCAAATATCATGAAAATTACATTAACATGCTCAACAATAAAGAAAACAATTAAACTAACAACATGAGTTTTATGTTTTCATCCATTCAAAAGAAGGTTTACAAAAAGAAAATTAAACAAAAAATGAAAGGTTTTAAAGAAAAAAGAAAATACTACTAAAATAAAATTAAAGAATTAGAATTATAACCAAAAGAAAAAGAAAGAAATCTAATTACTATCACGGATTTTACAGGTTTTATATAAAAACTAAACAAATAAAAAAAAAGTAAAATAAATGCTATAAAAGAAGAAACTATGCTAACATTAGTAGATTTTGTCGATTTTGATGTTAAAATAAAAGAAATACAACGAGAAGAAAATTAAACTAACATTAAAAGACTTGATGTATAAAAGAAAAGAAAAATAAAAGAAATATTATTAAAGGATTAAAACTAATGACAATGTATTTAAAATAAGAACTAAGCAATTATTTAATTAGAAAATATAGATGTAGTATTGACAACTACATGCACATAAATGTAAGTGCATTAATTACGACAATAACATCAAAAGTTGTAATTGTCAAATATGTTAGCACTACTTTAATGAACTTCTAAAGGTAACGATATGCTAAGTGTGTGATGTGAACAAAATTATAACTAAGAAATTAATAAGAAGTATTCAAACTATGCACATTACACTAAACTCATGCTTACAACTTTAAAAATGAAATGATGAATTCAACTAACTATAGATATGAATGAGATATGATAATTGAATTTAAAGTTAACCCGGCCACTCCAAGAGAGAGGAAATGGAGATAGAAAGACCGGAGATCCAAACAGAATACCTCGCTAGTGAATCCTCGAGTCGGTGAATGGTGATCGGCAGTTCAATCCTCAAGCGATGATCTAATCCAAGTTAGGGTTTCAAAGTTTCGGTATCGGTGGTCAGGTTCTCGGTGCTTCGGCAGGGTTTCAGCGTCGGGGTTCGTATTCTCTCGATGCTTCGGCAAAGTACCTCTCACTAAAATTCTCCTCCGAAAAACGTACCAGGGGTACAGTATTTATAAAATTCTTCAACCAATGAAATGCTGGCACGTTTTGGGACATGTCAGGCCATTTGGAGTTGGTAGTTGCCGTGTTCAGAGTGGGCGGTCGCTACAAAAATCAAGCTTCCAAGAGTTTCTTATGGCGGTCACCACAATGAAGGTGGTGACCCTATGGTTCAATGTGGCAGTCGTCGCCTTGGGCTAAGGTTTTCAAGAGTTTCTTGTATAGGTTGCCACAATGAATATAGCGACCCCAAGGTTACAACATGGCGGTTCAATATTTTGAAGTTGGCGGCTCAAAATGATTTCACTTGTTTGAAGGTTTTGATCATTGGGTTCAAATACTGAGCTTGGATCATTTCCAGAGAATCATACTGAAGGACCATTCCACTTGTTTTTATCATTGGATTCACCCGGATCAACCTAAGATTAGGCGGGGTCAAATTGGGGTGTCTACAATTATTACCACGCTTTATAAACATGGTATGGATTGCATGACTGTCGGTATCCAAATCTTAACATAGCCATGAAGAATCATTCAAACCAGGCTCTTGGAAATTGTTTTAACCCGTATAAAGCCTTCTTCAATTTGCACACCTCCCGTTCAGTTTCACGGGATGAGAAATCTTGTGGTACATCTATATACACCTCTTCCTCTAAGTCCCCATAGAAGAATGCATTTTTCACATCTAACTGTTGGAGAGGCCATCTTATAGTAGCAGCACAAGACAAGAGCACCCGAACTGAATTAATTTTAACTACCGGAGCGAAAGTCTCCTGATAATCAATACTATAAGTCTAGGTAAAGCCCTTAACAACTAATCTTACCTTTAATCTCTCAACTGACCCATCTACCTTGTGTTTGACAATAAATACCAATTTGCACTTAACTGGCTTCTTCTCTTTTGGAAGAGAGACTAACTCCCAAGTACTGTTCTTTTTCAGAGTTGTCTTCTCTTCAATCATAGCCTTTTTTTCCATTTAGGATCCACAATAGCTTTCTTCCAACCCTACGAAATCGATATAAAGGACAAAGACAAGACAAAAGCACAATATGAATTTGATAAAGAGTCATATGAGACAAATTATGAAATTAGATTTTGAGTACATGTCCTAACGCCTTTTCGAAGGGCAATAGGTAAGTCACAACTATTAATATTAACAACAGAAGATTCATTACCAAGTGAAACAGTGGAACAGGCTAAAACAGAGGGCGGAGATAACAACTGGCAAGATGGTAGTGGCGCACGAACAGTTTGATTCTTCTAACATCGAGAATAAGTATGCAAATTTGTTCTATCTAATCGTCCAGCAACATCATGCTTTGTTTCCCTCTCACCTTACTCTTCCTTCTCCCCTTCAGTAGGAATAAGGTCTTGCAATGTAAGATTCGGAAAGATTAACCAATGAGATTCCTAATTAGGCTAAATTTGTGTATGCAATGGCAACATTTCTTCCAATTGATGTCTCCTCTGGAAGAGATGTCCCAAAGGGGCGAAAAAAGGACGCAGCCTCCCAACAAGTAACATCCATACTGAAAAACACTTTACGAGTGGTAGAAGAGTAGCATTTATAGCCTTTTTGCGTAGTAGAGTAGCCAACGATGATGCATTTAATAGCCTTGGAATCCAAATTGCCACTCGGGTGTTTATGTGCATGAACAAAGCAAGTACACCCAAAAATCTCAGGCGGAAGAGAAGAGAGAGATGGAGACTTGGAAAGAAGTTCCAAAAGGGTTTCGAATTGAAGGACATTAGGGGGCAGACGATTGATAAGATAGCCAGCGGTGAGGACCGCCTCACTCTAGAACGACTTGAGAACATGCATAGTGAAGAGAAGAGAATGGGCAACATCAAGAGGATGACGATTTTTGCATTTCGCAACTCCATTTTGTTTAGAAGTGCGAACAAAGCTCGTCTGGAATAGAATACCATGAACCTCTAGATAAAGGCAATGACCACCATCAAGATACTCGGTCCCATTATTAGTACGAAGAATCTTGATGTTGGCATCAAACTGGGTACGCACCATTTGATGAAAATTCTGAAAACACGAAAAAACTTCTCTTAGCACGAAGTAAATAAACCCAAGTGATATGACAATTACAATCAATAAAAGTCACAAACCACCAATAACCAAAAATAAAAGTAACATGTGAAGGGCCCCAAATATCAAAATGGATAATCATAAACGAAAAATCTGCATTATTAACTGAAGGGTACACAGACCGTTCAGTTATTATCTCTGCATTATTATCTTTGCAAGTTCACATGCCTCATAACAAAAGGTACTTCTAGAGCAATGTTTAACTAAAGAAGGAAAAAATTTCTCTAAATCTCCAAAAGAAAGATGTCCCAAACGACGATGCCACTGATGTAACTACAAAAGTAAAGTTCATGTATCGGCATGGAGAGCCTGGCCAGTCGGTGAAGGTGAAAAGAAGAGAAAGACAGAACATCCAATAAGTACAGTCCATCATGTGTACTACCACTGCCAATCGTTCTTCCCGTCACCAATTCCTGAAAAACACAATAAATGGAAAAAAATGTTACAGAACAGTTAAATGAACTGATAAGATGACTAACAGATAAGAGATTAGTAGAAAAATTGAGAACATGAAGGACTGACGAGAGAGAGTGTGGACGAGCAATGGATAGAACCTTTGCCAAATAAAGATGATAAAAACCCATCGACTATTCGAACCTTATCTTTACTAGAACAAGCAGAATAAGAAAACAGCAAAGTAAAAGACCCAGTCATATGATCAGTGGCACCTGAGTCAATGATCCAAGGAATATGCGATGCAACAGCACTAAGTGCACTCGGAGATATACCTAAGTGAGCGAAGTTGGAGGAGAAAGTGAAGGCGATAGAAGGAGAGATGTCAACACGAGCTATCAAGTGCCTGAGAGTAGTAAACTCAGCCCCGGAAAGAAGCCGGTCTCACCAGATGAGCCGGTAGGGGTCTCAGAAAGATGAACGTGGGAGCGTATAGGTTCACTACGTCCGCCACCACAACCACCTCCAAGTCCCTGAGGAGGACGACCATGTAACTTCCAGCAGTGGTCAGTAATATGACGAGACTTACCACAATGCTCACAACGTAATTGGTCTCGAGCTACTGATCCACTCTTCTCCCCAAATTTAGAATTGTGTAGGCTGGCCTATTCGGCTGAGGGATGTGACAATTAATACAGAACGCTCCTGACTAAAAAGGGAAACCATTGCTTGATGTCGACTCTTTTCTTGCTGAACATAAGCAGACGCCTGCCTCAAAGAAAGAAACGAATATCGACCCAAAATCTGAACACAAATTGGATCATATTCAATATTTAGGCCAGCAAGAAAATCATACCCGCTCCTTTTCCACCATCTTCTGAAATGCAGCAGCATCAGTAGTACAAATAGCTTGAAAATCCCGATAATAATCAATCGCATTCCACAAACTAGTCAACTCGGTGAAATACTGAGCCAGTGACCGGTCTTTTTTATCTAAGCCACAAAGCTTCTTCCACAATTCATAGAGTTGAGCATCATTCCCAGTTTGAGAGTACGTCTGAGCGGCAACAAACCAAATCTTATGAGCCATATCCAAGGTTTTAAATCGCGGTATCGGCCGGCGTAACGGTCGCGGTCGCGTGTAACGGATATCGAGCGTATCGGTCAACCCGTAACGGGAATCGGGCGTCGCGGACGTGAATTTTTTTCAAGCGCTAGCAAATGGCACAAAA
>JAULJZ010146160.1:0-10448 GCA_032270985.1 Heliamphora pulchella | reverse complement strand
AGATCGGGATATCACTAGTTGAGGAACAGGGAAGAGGACATAGCGAAGATTGCCTTTTGGACTCGTTATGGTCACGATGAGTTTTTAGTTATGCCGTTCAGTTTGACGAACGCTCCTGTGACATTCATAGACTTGATGAACCCTATATTCCACTAGTATCACGACAGTTTTGTGGTCGTATTCATGGATGACATTCTTATCTACTCACCATCGAGGGAGATGCATGAAGAACATCTATGTATTGCTTTGCAGCTTTTGAGAGAGAATTGACTATATGCAAAGTTTGAGAAGTGTGAATTTTGGATGCCTGAGGTGAAGTTTCTTGGACATGTGATATCGAGGGATGGAGTATCTATAGATTCTTGAAAGACTGACGCAGTGATGAATTGGGAACGTCCAAAAAGTGTGTTTGAGATTCGTAGCTTTTTAGGTTTAGCAAGCTATTACCAACGATTCGTGAAGGATTTTTTTGACTCGCTGCGCTGATGACTCGCCTTACGCGAAAGGGAGTCAAGTTTATTTGGAGTGAGTGTTATGAGTTAGCTTTTTGGAAACTGAAAAAGAGATTAACGAGTGTACCAGTGTTGGTTATTCCGGAATGAGATTTGGGTTATACAGTATATTATGATGCATCGCAGGTTGATTTGGGTTGTGTTTTGATGCAGGAAGGTAAGGTTGTGGCTTACGGATCTCGACAGTTGAAGACTCATGAACAGAATTACTCAACACATGACTTAGAGTTGGTAGCCATGGGCTTTGCCTTGAAGGCATGGTGACATTATCTATACGGTCAACATTTTGAGGTTTTCTCATATCACAAGAGCTTGAAGTACTTGTTTTCATAGAAGGACTTGAATCTATGCCAATGACGGTGGATGGAATTTATGGAAGATTACTATTTTAACCTTCAGTATCACCCGGAGAAGGTCAATGTTGTGGCCGACGTTCTTAGCAAGAGATCTCATGGTTCATTAGTTTCTATTGCCATACGAGAATGGGACATGCTTGGAGAGGTTGGTGAGTTTGATCCATATGTATTGGGGAGATAAAGAAGGGTGCGACCTTATTTTTAGTGGTTTCACAACCTATATTAGTTGCTCGTGTGCTGGAGGCTCAGTAGACAGATCAGAAGGCTTCGATGTTACAGGATCGTATTACTAGTGGGAAAGACACCATGGGATGGGTTGTGAACTCAGATCAGAGTTTGAGATTGGCAGAGAGAGTGTTTCTGCTAGACTCGTGCTGTGCCAATGTACTATGCAATTTTCACCATTCTCGTCTTGCAATGCACTCGGGAGGCATCAAGATGTATCATGATCTGCGCTGTCAGTTCTGGTGGAAGGAAATGAATAAAGATGTGGCTCAGTTTGTTTCTCGGTGGCTTACTTGTTAGCAAGTAAAGGTAGAGCATCAAAGACCTACAAGGTTGCTACAGCCGTTGACAGTATCAAAATAGAAGTAGGAGAACATCACAATGGGCTTTGTATTGGGACTTCCTATATTACTTAAGGGACATGACGCTGTTTGGGTTGTGGTTGGCAGACTGATGAAGTTCGCAGAATTTCTTCCCATTCAGATGAAGGACTCCATGGACAAGTTGAGTAGGCTAATTATTCGGTTACATAGAGTGCATGTATCTATTATTTTCGACCTACACCTGTGCTTTATATCACGCTTTTGGCAGTCTTCAGGTAACTTTGGAGACGAGCTTGCTTTTCAGCACTGCTTTTCATCCTCAGTCGAATGGTCAGTTTGAGCAGATTATACAGATTCTGGAGGACATGCTGCGAGCTTCTGTACTCAATTTTTGGGGTTCTTGGGAAGACCATTTATTATTGACAGATTTTGTGTATAACAACAGTTTTTAGTCTAGCATTGGGATGGAACCCTTTGAGGTCTTATATGGCAGGCTGTGTAGGTCTCCAGTGTGTTAAACAAATGTGGGAGATATCGCAATTTTGAGACCCGACTTGGTGCGGGAAACGACAAAAAAATTGCTAGGGTTCGCCAACGTTTAGTAACAGCCCGGAGTCGTCAGAAGAATTACGTCGATTAGAGGAGGAGGCCTTTGGCGTTTGGGGTGGGGGACCATGTGTTTTTGAAAGTCTCGTCACACGAAGGTTTGATGAGATTTGGTCGTAGCAGGAAGTTTTCGCCGAGTTTTATCGAGCCATTTGAAATCTTGGAGAGGATTCGAGAGATGGCATACCGTCTGGTCTTACCTCCTCACTGTCATCGATGCACAATGTGTTTCATGTTTTCATGCTTCAAAAGTACAAGCCTGACCTATCACACATCTTAGATTGGGTTAAGTTGTGGGTGGATGGGAATGTTTCTTTTGAGGAACGACCGGTGAAGATTGTGAACATGAAGGAGCAAGTGTTGAGGGGGAGGACCATTGCATTGGTCAAGGTTCTATGGTTTTATCACAAAGTCGAAGAAGCTACGTGGGAGCTTGATTCTGAAGTCCGTGTTGGATATTAGAGTTGTTTACTTCTTGACCTTGTGGCGAATTTCGGCAGTGAAATTCCTTAAGGGGGAGAGTTGTGAGACCCGGTTCGTTTTAATTTTATAATGTATATTCGTAGCGCGTGGTTATTGTTTTAATCATTATAGGAAAGCATATTTCTATATGTGTTATGCATGTGATAGCTTAGATATGCATGTTAGGTTCGATCTCGGAGCCATTGGCGCTGTGTATCATAGTTAAAAATTTTCCTTTCTGGCCAAACCGCTCGATCGGTCTTTAGACTAATCGATTGGTCTGTTTGGCGTGGGCTATATATTTCTAGCTCATTGCCTTGGTTTTTGAACCCTAGCTTGTTGAGCAAGCTTCTTCTTAATAGGTAGATCAGATCCTCTGTCTTCTCTCTAGATTTGAGCGTGGCTCGGGCTCGATTTTTTACGTTCCAATAGTCGATCCTTGTTATCCTCGCAGTAGGCTTTACGTTCATCCGAACAAATTCTCATTTTAGCGATTTTGGTTTCTCTCCAGAGTGCAAAGCGTCGAGTTTTTAACTCACCAAGGTAGGATTTTAGACTATCGTACTTTAAAGAGGGTGATACATGCGTTTATATGAATTTTTATCGTTTAAAATGCATTTATTGTTGAACTTTTGTATTTAGACCTTGTTTGTTGGATGAAAGAGCATATTATGCGATCTTGTGGTTTATTATAAAGTAGGTTGACTTGGGTGTGTAGTTTTCGAAAAGATGAATTTTAAAAATCGAAAGAGTTATGACAATGTTTATGAAAACCTAGTTTGGAGGGTTGGAACTAACCATTGGGGTTGAGTCTTGTTTTAAAATGAATTAGTTAAAATGTTGGTTAGTCAAGATAGCTATATGGATGGTATAATGGTGTGCGTTTAGATATTTGGTACATAACTGTGTGCGTGCCTATATCTGTTAAGTCATGTCGAGCGTCGTTGTGAAAAATTGCATATTGGAGCAAGTCATTGTCCTGCGGTGAAAGACCGTGAAAAATTTTGTATTGGGGCAAGCCATTGTCCTACGCTAAAAGATGGTGAAGAGTTGCATATTAGGGTAAGTAGTTGTCCTGCGGTGAAAGACCGCAAAGAATTGAATGATTGGGTTAGTGCTACCATACGGTGAAAGATCGTAAAAGAGTACGAGATGCATATGAACATGGTTGTTTATGTGTATTATACTCTTAGGTGTCATGGAATCATATGAAAACTTGTGGTTTTAATGGTAGAAAATCGTTCTTATACTCGTGTAGTCAAGTGATTCATATAAATTGTAATTGCATGTTATGCTTTTAAATACATGCTAGTCTATTCCTATTGGGTTTCGACTCACGTTGTGAGATTTTAAAAACTTTTTTTAGGTGGTTTGGATCACGTGGCTTGATCTTGTGGAGTTGGGGTGGCGGAGGACAAGACTCTTTATTTTGTAGTTTGGTAGTTTATTACCAATTTTGTTTTTGGATCATGTAATAATGTAAAATGCTTTAATCTTGAAAGCATGTTTTATAAGCCTTGGGGTATTTATTTCAATACATGTATATTTTAAGATCCATGAGAGTAACTTTGGGTTGGTTGTTGCTTTCCGTTATCATTGGTTTCACCGTTTTACAAAAATTACGTTCGGTTATTTTATGCTTTCTTACAACATTTGTGCCTTGAATGAGGATTTTGAGCCTTGTTTTAGTAGGCGTTGTGGGTTTGGTTTTTGCCTTGAAAACTTTCTGAAAATCCTGGAAAAGGTTTAATTGTTGAGGAAGAAAAGTTGAGTTCTTGAAAAATGGTCCACAGCCAGACCGCTCGATAGACTGATTGATCAGTCTATCGAGCAGTCAAACCAAACTCTCTGTTGTTTTGCAGGCGTGTGAAAAACAGAGTGCAGGTTGAGACCGATCGAGCAGTCTGGGCAGATTTTAAAAATCTTTTTTGATTATTTTAAAGTTGGGCTCTCGAGAACAGTGACTTTAGTCTTCTGGGCTATTCTCTTACATAAAATAAACCCTCGATAAGGTATTTTTCAAAGGTCTTAGCTTTCGTTTTGGCGTTATGTTTTTTTGACACGTTTGAGTCCGGACGATTTTGGTGGATCGTAGTGTTCCAAAATGGTTGTCCGTAATTGTTTCATGTGACCTGAATTTTGGGGCGTGACAACTATTGTTATCTCATTCTTTTTCTTACTCTAACCAAATATGAACTAAATTTCTCATTGTATACATAATACAGTGTATAATTCCTTGATATATCAAAATATATGTGGGACCCCCAGTATTATAAATCTTTTCTATCATATTCAATATTATTTGGAACAACAAATAAGGCTTGAATCTACAATAAAAATATGAAATTGCTAAGAAATGAAGGAACAATTATTGTTTACTCTAAGGGCCCGTTTGGTTGTTTGGAGACAAATTGCTGAATATAGAATACTTTTGAATATAAAAGTGTATACAAACTACGATAGATATAATTTTGGATATGTATTATTGAGGATTATCAGATACTTGTTTGTTAAGAAACAAATATGGGTGGATATTATATTTAAATTTGTAGGTATAACATCAAAATACCATACTTGCCCTCAATAAAATAAGGTATTTCAAAGCTTAGAAACATCTGTACTATAAGGGACGATAGGATTAATATAACATGTGTCCTACGTTATATTTTAGCTTCCTCCCTTTATCTTTTTTCTCCCACTAACTATATCTCTTCACTCTTCATTTAAAATTTTTTTTTTCTCTCTTTTAATTTCAAAATCAATTTTTTCTCTTTATTTCAAACCCATTTTTTTAGTTTACATATATATATTTTTCTTAACTTCTATTTAAATTAAGATTGACTCTAATAAAAAAAATATCTCTCTTAATATTTTAAAATTTGTTCATTAATTAAAATTAATTTTATGACTAAATTATATTTAAAGTGCCTTTAAACAGGGATATATACACACAGAAAAAAGACGAATGGTATAGAATATTGCCATCTTATTTTTTTTAAATAATTAAATTACATAACATAAGAAAAAGCCATGGCCTCGTTTGTTTCGGCGAACTAACAATCTGTTCGGACTATTAATCCGGAGTATAGTCCAATCCGATGTTTATTTGTATAAAAAAGCCTCCGGACTAGTTATCCGGACGGATTATTAGTCCGCCAAATGAGGAATAACTTAGTAAGGAGCGGGGTGTGGGATTAGAAAGGATTAGATTAAGGAGTGAATTTGAAAATTTTAAAAAATAATAAAAAATATTAAAATATTAAAATAAATAACATAAAATTTAACTTAATAATTTATTTAAGTTAATTTTAAAATAAATTAACTTAATACAAGGATAATATTGGAAATTGACAATTATAATCCTATTCAACGTTATTCATTCTCACCAAAATCAAACATGAATATATCTAGTCCTTTATTTAATTCTATTCAATTCAAATACAAAAGAATTAATCCCACCTCATTACTAATTCTACCTCATTACCAATCCCATCTCACTACTAATCCCACCCAATCTATACCGGTTATCAAATGAGCCCTATTATCCTAAGAGTGCCTAGAGTGTCAGTATAATGCATCTTGGCTAAAAGAAACATGGGGATGTAAAAAGTGATCATAGCCGAACGATTGCTTTACCACTCTCTCCCTCAAGTACCACTCCCTCTAGAATAGCCCCTCAAACAGCACTCCCGTCACAGCGACTCCCCTGCTCCACATAAACTCTTCCCCTTCTTTCTCATTTATTCGAGGCCATACTTCCCAGTTCACTTGCAGATATGTATTTTGTTAGTGGAATAAAACATCTATGAAAAGAAGATTGAAAGAGATAAGAAGAAAAGGTTACCTGTTCAGGAGTGAATCTGTCTAGAAAAAGCCGGTATCTACTGTAGTCTTCTCGCTTGCCTTCCTTCCTAAATGTCTTGGCGCCCACTTCAACCCTCTCGGAATCACTAAAGAGTCTAAATGCATGTTCGTTGGGACATACCTCCCGATGAACTCATAACTCCAAAGCTAAAAAAGGGAGAAACAAGAAAAAGACATATAAGGAAACCATACAAGCAAATATATAATGAATAGAGGAGAATGAAACAAGTTGACTTTTAACCTCCTAAACTCTCTAGTATTCGGCGAAGCTCATCTCCTCAAAAACTCGGGTGACGGCCTTTATGTAACCGTAAAGTGTCACTAATGTTGCACTACCCCAGTCAAAGAATCCAATCATGTCCACGTGGAGCATCACCCTCAAATAATGCAAATGGATGGTTTCTCCTTATTGAAGAACAAAGAGATACCGAAGATGTAGAGAAGGAACGCCTAAACGTCCAACTCGTAGTGCTGGGCCTCTATGCAATCAAGGTGATGGTAATGGTCATAGAATCTTGAATACTAGATTCGAATTGTGTCCATCAACAGTAAATCAGTGCCTAGAAAGAATGTAAGTGCCTTTGAACACTGCTGAGCGTTTAGATCAAATGTGATAGGGTCACCAGCCACTTGGATCCCCTTGATCATGGCAAAGTCTAGTGAGGTCAAGGTTACCTCAAAGCTTGTGAAATGAAAGGTGTTGATGGTATCCTACCACCTTTTCGCCATCACCGTCATCTGAACCTAATTGTTGCTAGTGGCATCTAGTAATGGGAAGAACCTCCCAAAATCTACATTGTCTGCAATCTCGTGACTCCGTATAGAAAGGGCCTGGTGCCACTTTAATGCCTGACTAAAATGTCTAAAGCCTCTAATATATGCCCCCTTCTAGAAAGAAGAAACATCAATTGATTAGTTACAACACAAGTAGAATGAAAAAAGAAAAGACAATGATAAAGTGAGTAAAGAAATAGAGGTACGATATGCCAAAACTAAATGAAACAGAAGTGTAATAAAAACACAATAACAACTCATGAAAATGGAAACAAATTCCAACCTTGGAACATGTGAAATAGTGGCTATATAAGTGCCTTTGAACACTTATGACCGTTTGGATCAAATGTGATAGGGTCATCACCCACCTAGATCCCCGTGATCATAGCAAAGTCTAGTGGGGTTAAGGATGCCTCAAAGCTTGTGAAATGAAAGGTGTTGGTGGTATCCCAGCACTTTTTTGCCATCACCGTCAACTGAACTTGGTTGTTGTTGGTGGTATCCAATAATGGAATGAACTTCCCAAAACCCACATTGTTTACGATCTCGTAGCTCCCTACAAAAAGGGCCTAGTACCACTCAAATGCTTGACTAAAACGTCTAAAGCCTCTAATATACTCCCCTTTATGGAAAGAAGAAACATTAGTTGATTAGTTGCAACACAAGTAGAATGAAAAACGAAAAGACACTGATAGAACGAGTAAAGAAATACAGGTACGATATGTCGAAACTAAATGAGGCAAAGGTGTAATAGAAACACAATAACAAGTCATGAAAATGGAAAGAAAATCCAACCTAGGAACATGTGAAATAGTGGCTAGGTTTGGAACATATAAAATCTAATCTAGGAACAGGCGAAACAATGTTAGGTCTCGAACATTAGAAGTCTAACCTAAGAACAAGTGAAATAGTGTCTAGGCCCCAAGGTTTAGCAATCACAACCTAGGAAAACATGACATGGTGTCTAGATGTCAAATGCTAGAAAGGCGCAAACACGACATTTGGATCCCACGAAACTAAGAAGACTCAAAGTAAGGGTCATGAAAACGTGTCAAAAGTCAAATGGTTGTAAATTAGCGCTTAGTGCCATGCAAAGCCCTAGTTCACATAAAACCACAACCTAGGGACAAAATAGTAGGTTTAAAACCCTAGTGTCATGTAATCACAACCTAGGGGCAACATGGTAGATTTAAAACCCTAGTGTCACGTAAAATCCTAGTTCATGTAAAACCACAACCTAGGGGCAAAATGGTAGGATTAAAATTGTAGTTCATATAAAGTGAGAACCTAAGGGGCAAAATGAGAAGTTTGAAATGTTTTCATAACAAATAGCAATCTTAGGAAACAAAAATGAGAAAACACAACCTAAAAGTACATGAGACAACACCTAGATTCAAAATTCGAACATGGTTCACACAAATTAACACAAAAGGCATGAACGAAATAAATTCAACACCCTTTTATTTTTTCATTCAATGTTTTTTTTTCGTAAATCCTCTAAGTGTTACAGTCTAACCTTGTGTATGACATCTAAATTGAGATGTTTTAGGCTTTGTCTTTGTTCCAATCAAACCTGAGAAGTTTTTAGCAGTTCATAAGCAAAGAATCAAGACAATTGTTCTTCATGCAAGATACCTGGAGGAGGAGGAAAAAGCATACGACATGGTTAGAACTGAGATATGCCTCATGAGATTGAGAAGAAGAATCTCTAGCGCCACCTCCTCATTCTTGGGACGCGCTTAACACAAAATTGAGAAGACAAAAAAGAAAATAATAATAGCTACACGGCCAATAGGTCCAAAGGTTCTTTCTTAACCTAGCTACAAGGATGGAACTCTATAATATTTAAAGATAAAATGCATAACCCAAAAGGAAAGAACATCAGAATTACTAGTCTTATAATTGAGTTGGACTGAATTAAAGTTTGATTTATTCAGTAATCATAATTTGTTCTGATAACTTTGGACTAGATTAATCCACTTGAATTAGCCAATCTTAAAAGATTGATCAGGCGGACTAGTTGGGCAGGGGTGATTCTCGGAGGTGCCACTTGAGCTCATATGCTTTTGGTTTAATATGGTATCAACAACAATATCGGTTTTTCCAGTTTGTCGATCTGGTACGATTCAATTCAACATTTTGTTCGTTCGGGTTTGATTGTATCACAACTCTATAATTCGAATTAGGTTAGAGGAACAAAACACATTTTATTTTGCAAATGGACACATTTTGTTTGAACAGGGCGGGAGGACCCTCGCCAGCGAGTCCATCTAAGTATCCACCCGCTTTCGCCTCTGGAGTTACCTGCTCTCCTGGTTGCTATGCGTCCTCTGCCCACTCTGCTCGGACAGCTAATTCTGCCATATGATTAAATCTGCCTCAAAGAGGGGCCAAGGATTAAGGTTCCCCACAAGTACTCGTATGAACCCTACCCTCACTGCCACCAACCACACCCTTGGAAGAGCTCCCCATGGATGAATATTTTTTCAAAAAATATTATTTTTGATGTCTAATCGGGTTTCTCACCTAATGCCATCATCCAACCTTTACGTGAGCAGAAGTTTGTCGCCAAATGTATGAAGCGTATGAAGGCATATTTTTAGCGACTAATGTTTTTGGCGCTAAAAGTATTAAACAAACTTTCAAGCACCAAAAGAGTACAAACAAACTTTCAAGCACCAAAAGAGTATAATTGTCAAAGATTCGTACTATTTCAATACTTTTAGCAACCTAAGTGTTTTGTCGCCCAAAGTTTTAAATAGTGACGAATATATTTCGACAACCAACATAATTTGTCGTTGAACATACATTTGGCGACTAATATTATAGTCAAAGAAGGTATGTTCACTGACAAAAAATATTTAGTTGCCAAACCCTTTAGTGACAAGCTATAGGCAACAAGTGTGGTGACCAAAAAAATTAGTCACAAAAACAACTAGCGACAAATCATTTCCTGTAAAACACAAAACGTTATCCATCATGAGAGAAGAACAATAATTATGTTTTATATATTCTAGATTGTAAACTAAATGGATAATTGAAAAATATTTCAGTTTTACTTTATTTTACGTTCTTTTCATTTAGTTCAATTTTTAAAGAAATATTTTCTTTAAATATTCCTAAGAATTCAATAAATGCTTAGATGAAATAAAATAACTAACAGTTCGTTTAAATCCACTAGTTCAAACCTCTCTTCCTTGCTCAGAATCTATATTACAAAAAAAAAAACGGTGTTGATGTGACATATATTTTTTGATCAAATGGTTGGAATTATTTCAAAAGAGTTAGCAACAGTTTGAAATGAAAGAAGATAATTTTTTTCTCTC
>JAULJZ010146149.1:0-10448 GCA_032270985.1 Heliamphora pulchella | reverse complement strand
CACAGAATACTCTTAAAATCCTCAAGAGTTAACTTAGAGTTGTCACCCATGATCTTTTCTTTCTTCTTCTTCTTCTTTTTCTTTTTCTTCTTCTTGTTCTTCTTGTTCTTCTTCTTGTTCTTCTTCTTCAACAAAAAGATTATTCGATTGAGAGGAATTCTTCGTTACAACTCAAAATACCCAGGTGAGATTTGCAGAACAAGATCGAACAGGGACTCCTGGTTCAAGAATTATATAGGATTTCAAATTCTGATCGATCAAGAACTTTTAAAATCTGGGATTATCAGGGAATTATGATCGAGTTAGGAAATAGAAGGTTCAGGACTTCCCAAGATTTTGGAGTTTCGAAGATTGAGAACTACTGCTTAACTCGAATTCTGTTTGTAGTCTCTTGACGCGCCAACATTTGAATTGTGCGCACTCTAAAGCTTCTAAAGGTCGGAAGATTTGGAAACGCGTACGCGACTTCTAGCCGATAACTCTCGCCCATGTTGATCAAAGGTTGCCACCCGCATCGGATCAAACATTCTAGTTAGATCATAGTTCTGTTTGATTTAATTTCGAGTATTTTTAATTTATTTTTAATGATTTTACTTTTTAAAAAAACTGTTTTAACCGTGATGCACAGTTTTTAATGATTTTAATTTTAAAAAAACTATTTTAAGAGTGATGCACAATGATTTCCGTTTGAAAAGTTAACGAAAGTTAACTTTTGGACCTAAGTGTTATAAAAATGAAAATATAAAAAAGTGCAGTAATATTTCAGAGAATAGAGGTGGTGTCAGTGTTATTACTCATAAATACAAAAGGTGTAAGTATAATTTATCCATAATAAAATTACAAACTAAATTAGACTAGTTAATTAAAACATATGTTCAACTTACATACTAAAATACTTATTACTAGATAATATTTTTAGAAAAACATATATAATATTTTGTTGAAAAAAGTGGGTTTTGAATTAATTAGAATATAATTTTTAGCTAACTTTAGAGCTAAATATCTTTGAATTAGATTAATCTTTTTAGATGATTCTAAATTCTAATTAGTTTATCTCCATGAGTAGAGTAATCATGGATTTTGTGGCATTCAAACCATTAATGGGTGAATGAGAAATTGATTCCAAAAGTATGCCATTGAAGTTGATAAAATGCTGGTAACTTGACTCAATCCCACATTGCTTGAGAGATGAAAAGTTATTGAGCATATAAAGTTCAAGTTGGAATTTGGGTTTGGGCCCCAAGGGGTACTAAGTTTTGTGAAAGGGGGAGGACCTATTCAAGGGTAGGTTCGACCAAAACCCCACATGCGCACCGCCGCCCACTGGGACGGGCGCGGGTCCGCGAGTTGGGGGTTGAGGGTCAACCCTTATCTTTTTACAGAAAATTTATTTAATTAAATTTTTGTGTTTAAAATTTAAATTATTTAAATTTTAAATTAAGTTACCATTATAAACTGAATTCGAACTGTTGGAGGGTTTGGGCCCGTTGAAGTCATACTGAGTTGGTTCATGCCTGTTAGGCGGTCCAACCGCCAGGCCGAACCGATGTCTATACCTATTTGGATTAAGGTGAACAACCACCTGGAACACCTATTTAAAGGCTGTTCTAGACCCATTTTCAGTATCATTTTTTCTAATCTCCATTACCGAAACTCTGTTTCTGCATTTTCTCTCCAAGTTTTCGAGAAAGTTCAAGCACACCGAGGTTCGTTGTGTGTGCAATTTGTTGTGTTTCTACTGCAAACGGCAATCGCTTTATTTTGGAATGAGACGCCCGTTCAAACACAAGCATTGAGGCGGGGGTGTATTCTGTCTTAATGACACAACGTTGAACGTTGAACCCGATTGCAATATCTGTTCTGTAAGCATGTACTGGTTATTTTCATTCTTTTCAGCTCTGTTTTTCAGAATATAGTGTTCTGTTCTTTATTCATTTTCTGTTAAAAAAAAAATTTAACGGACAAATAGTGTTTATCTCGTACTGGTTTACTTAACTTTTGTTCTGTATCCTTCTGTTTTTGCATATATAAAACTATTTATAAAATAGTGTTTTATTTCTGGTTCTGTTGTATATTTCTGTTTCTATTTTGGATTTCTATTTAAAGCAAAATCTGTGTTTTATTTTAATCAAACTGTTTATGAGTTTTCTTTAATTTTATTTGTTGTTTTTGCTGTATACAAAAAATAGATTCGCAAAGTTCTGTTTTAGATTAAGTTTGCTATAATTTTTATTATTGCTTTTGTTGCTATATTTTTTACTGTTGTTGATTCGATTTTAATATACCGACAGATTGTTGTTGTCAGTATCAATGCCAACAATCTCAAGATAATAATATATACTTAGTTTCTGAAATTTTTCTATCAGTACTTGTTTAATTGTTTATTACAGTTATTTAAATATTACAATTTTATAAGTTTTATACACTTATTGTTACTGTTTTATAAACTTATTGTTGGATTCTGTTTCAGTGTTGATTTGACTTTTGCAGTTATGACAACTGAAACCGACAATAGAATAAACCCCACACCTGCTGCTTCGGCCCCTGTGGTGGCCTTTGTTTCGGCCCCAATTTCAGCCCCTGTTCTGCCCCCAATTCTGACTACGGTTCTTGTGAATCATGGGGAGAAACCGAAAAAGTTCAATGGGACAGATTTCAAAAGGTGGCAGCAAAAGATGCTGTTTTACCTCACGACGCTGAATTTGGCGCAGTTCCTCCAAGAGGATACTCCTTCGTTGTCTGAGAACGAGGATGACAGGCAAGTTGTGGCTGCAGTCGACGCATGACAACATGCTGACTTTTTATACTGCAATTATATCCTGAATGGTTTGGACAAACACGTTGTATAACGTATATAGTCCGCTGAAGACGGAGAAGGAATTATGGGAATCCCTTGACAAGAAGTACAAGACAGAAGATGCCGGGATGAAAAAATTTATCGTCGACAAATTCCTCAATTTTTTAATGGTGGATTCAAAGACCGTCATCAGCTAGATCCAAGAGTTTCAACTGATTTTGCATGAAATTCATGCCAAAGGCATGACACTGAGTGAGTCCCTCCAAGTGGTTGCAATTATTAAAAAGCTGCCACCGTCCTAGAGGAATTTTAAGAACTATCTAAAACACAAGCGCAAGGAAATGAAGCTTGAAGACCTGATTGTCATGCACGGGGATTCCAGTTCAAGGCGAAGGCCAATGTGATGGAACAAGCCCAAAAAGGGAAAAAGTGGAAGAATCAGAACCAAAAGGTCAAGGGTGATGATTCTAAGAAGTTTAAGGAAAGGTGCTTTGTGTGTGACAAGCTGGGCCACCGGACAAAGGACTACTGAAGCCGCAAAGACCAAGAAAATGCCTCGAAAAGGCAAAAGCAGGCTCAGGCCATTGTTGTTGAAATAGAGAATCTCTCATCTGATGTGTTTGAGATGAATCTAACAGCTATAGTGTCTGAGGTCAACATGGTTGGATCCATCCTAAGGAGTGGTGGGTGGATATCGGTGCAATCCGACATGTGTATGCAGACTAGAAAATGTTCACCACTTATGAAGCTGTGACTAATGGGGAACAGCTCTTCATGAAAAACTCTTCTACTACAAAAGTGGAAGGAGAAGGCACAGTTGTGCTAAAGATGACATCGGAAAAATAGCTGACGCTTAACAAAGTTCTGCATGTGCCAGAGATCAGAAAGAATCTTGTGTCAGGATCGCTGTTGAGCAAAAATGGTTTTAAGCTGGTCTTTTGTGTCTGACAAGTTTGTTCTGACTAAGGAAGGCATGTTTGTGGGGAAGGGGTACTTGTCAGACGACTTGTTCAAGCTGAATGTACTAACTGTAATTCCAACTATTAATAAGAATTCTACATCTTCTGCTTATATGCTAGAGTATTCTGATGTGTGGCATGGTAGATTAGAACATGTTAATTTTGAATCTTTGTGTAGATTAATAAACATGGATTATTTTCCTAAATTTGAAATTGACTCAAATCATAAATGTAAAACTTGTGTAGAAGCTAAATTAATTAAAGCGCCTTTCTAATCAGTGGAAAGAGGTACCGAGCCTCTTGATTTAATCCATAGTGATATACGTGATTTGGAATTTGTTCAAATACGAGGAGGCAAAGTGCACTTTATCACTTTTATAGATGATTGTACTAAGTACTGTTATGTGTATTTGCTAAGAAGCAAAGACAAAACCTTAGAAAGTTTTATCTTGTATAAAACAGAGGTTGAGAACCAACTTGGCAAAAAGATTAAAGCTTTAAGGAGTGATAGGAGAAGTGAATATGAATCACCTTTTGGTGAATTCTATTCATAATATGAAATTATCCATCAAACCACAGTTCTCTATACTCCACAGCAAAACGGGATTGCTAAACAAAAAAATAAGACTTTAAAGGAAATGATGAATGCTTTACTCATTAGTCTTGGGTTACCTCAGAACTTGTGGGGGGAAGCAATACTTTATGTCAATTACGTTCTCAACAAGATACCCCACAAGAAAATGAATAAGACTCTGTATAAATTATGGAATGGCCGAAAACCTTCCTATAAATTGTTAAGAGTGTGGGGGTGTTTAGCTAAGGTGGCGTTTTCAGATCCTAAAAAAGTCAAGATAGGACCAAAAACTATTTTTATTGTATATTTATAGGATATACAAATAACAGCAGTGCATATTGATTTCTAGTACACAAAAGCAATAATTATAAGATTCAAGTAAACACGGTTATTGAATCTAGAAATGCATTATTCTTTGAACATGTATTTTCGTGCAAATCTACACAAAAGATAAGTTCTCTTTAAAGAACTTATGATACTGCAATAGGCAGTAGTCAAGTAGAAGATGGGAATCAAGGATTGGGAGAGGATGATGAACCTAGACCTAGTAAACGAGGTAGAACATCCAAATCCTTTGGTTCGGACTTTCTAACATTTCTAGTAGAAAATGAGCCTCAAATGTTTAAGGCAGCAATGTCTTCCCCAAATGCACCTTTGTGGAAAGAAGCAATCAATAGTGAAATTAAATCTATTCTACAAAATCATGCTTGGGAACTGGTGGACCTTCCACCTGGTTGTAAACCTCTTGAACATAAATGAATATTCAAGAGGAAAATGAGAGCAGATGGATCAGTTGAAAAATACAAGGCGAGGCTTGTAGTTAAGGAATACATGTAAATTGAAGGGGTGCACTATTTTGATATCTACTTGCCTATGACCAGATTAACTTCCATTAGGATATTAATTTCTATTGCATCATTATTTAATCTAGAAATACATCAAATGGATGTTAAAATAGCATTCTTAAATAGAGATTTACATGAAAAAATTTATATGGAACAACCTGAGAGTTTTATAGCGCCGGGACAGGAGAAGAAGGTTTGTAAGCTTGTTAAGTCCCTTTACGGGTTAAAACAAACACCTAAATAATGGTATAAAAAATTTGACAGTATAATGTTGTCAAATGATTTCAGAATAAATGAGTGTGACAAACGTGTCTATGTGAAAGACACTAACAAATGGTGTGTTATTATTTGCTTGTATGTTGATAACATACTAATTTTGGCTAGTAATAATTCTATAATTAAAACTACCAAGAATATGTTGAACAAGATATTTGACATGAAAGATATGGGAATAATAGATATTATATTAGGGAATATCTGATGGATATGCATTATCTCAGTCCCATTATGTTGAGCAAATTCTTGAGAAGTTTGATAAGGGTGATACCCGCATTGCAAGGACACATGTAGATATAAATCTATATTTATCCAAGAATACAGATAAAGGCATGTCACAATTGAAATAATCTCGTATTATTTGGAATCTCATGTACTTAATGAATTGTACAAGACCCGACTTGGCATATGCTGTGAGCAAATTGAGCATGTATATTAGTAACCCTATGACTGACCATTGACAGGAAATCATAACGGTACTAAGATATTTGAGATATACCCAAAACTAAGGGTTATACTACACCATATATTCAGCTGTATTAGAAGGGTACATTGATGCAAATTGAATATCTAATACTAATGATTCAAAATCCACAAGTGGATACGTATTCACTTTGGGTGGTGCAGCTGTGTCATGAAAATGTCTAAACAGACGTGTATAGCGAGGCCCACAATGGAGTATGAGTTTATAGCTTTAGACAAAGCTGGAGAGAAAAGCTAAATGGCTTCACCAATTTCTAGAAGACATCTCCATGTGGCCTAAACCTATGCTAGCCATCTGCATATATTGCGACAGTCAATCAGCAATGGCTAAGGCACAGAATAATATATATAATGGTAAGTCTCAACATATACGTCGCAGACACAATACCGTGAAACACTTGTTCTCGAGTGGAATAATTTCCATTGAATATCTAAAGTCTAAAGATAATATAGCGGATTCGTTAACTAAAGGCTTAAGCGAAGAGCAAGTTAGTCGTTTATCAAGGGGATTAGGCTTACAGCCTATGAATTAAGAGTTGCCTTAATGACAACCCAACCTAGCTGATTGGAGATCTCAAGATCTAGGTTCAAAAGGACAACCGAATTGTTTGTAATTCAGTTTCATCACTGTGGAGATAAAATCTCTTATCCATTCCTATGATAGTACAATGATACCTGTAGCATTATTAGGTTAAGCTATGATTTTAATGGTTCTTATACCTTGAAATTCAAGTAGGGTATAGCAAGATACTCTCAATAAGAATCACCTATACGAGTAAGAAGAGGCCACTTATGTGAGAATGCTAATTAAGTGTGACGCCTCATCTTTTGGGCACGTTGGGACATACATAAGTATAATTAAAGGGAATATTCATGCAATTCATTCATAGTTACATATGATGCGTGTTACATCATTAAGAGTTCTGAACTGTTCAAAAATATATAGCGATTACAGTTTCACAAAAGATTCAACATTATAATAAGCCTGGGGTTTACTGGCTCCTGCCACTCACCTTGTTCTTTAAATCCTTCTTCTTCTTCTTCAAGAGCAACTTCCTCAAAGAATTTCTCTTCACCTGTGGCACGAATGCATGGGTTAAAGCCCAGTAGAAAACACTCTAAACCTCCTAACCATTTTCACGGCAAAATATTTCACAACGCAAACCATTTAACACCTAGTACAATTTAAAGTCAAAGAGACAGACAAATTTGACAATTATAGCATGACAAGTGTATATAAGAACGAGTGTACAAGTATGTGATGCAATTGATGCGATGCAAGTGCCCAACACGACTTATACCCAGAATCATAACACGAATTCCACGTCAAAAATTTCAAAGTAGACTTTATGGGAGTTGATCACAAAAGCCGTCATCGCGTCTCGTTGTGAATAGTAAACGCTTGCTTGGACTTCATGCCTTAGCTATTTTACTCAATGGCAACAGCGTGGGGTTCGAGCCCCCTCTGGGCCACCAAAATAATCTTCCTACATATAATAAGTCATTTTGTCCCACCTTAAGATCATGATGCCTTTGCCGGTGTCAACCCAAAATCTAAGCCATCGAAATCAGAATGCTAGCAACGAACCCATGATACCTAACAATATCTATAATAAATAATTCTTTTTTTTTCAACACCGGGGACATGCCCAGGGTGTTCAGAGGGAATATATCCCAAAATAGTTACAAAAATAGCTACCAGGGATGCCCTAAACTTAAAGCCGAGAAAAATAACAACTTCGATGTATCCCCACCCGCAATGGTAGACACGAAAGAGACTCCAATATGCCAGAATGAAAATGTGACAATGCCTATGGTGTACAATATGCGTTTTATGTACAACTATTTATAAGATGATATCTAAGCATGGTATATCATATGGTACAACTTATTAAAGCATGGAGTACAAATTTGTGAAGCACAAGTTACAATTCATAAGACATGGATTCAACTTAGCGGTATGATTTCTAATCATCAAATAATCATTCTAATACACTCATCATCCAATATAATTTAATTAAAGCCTATACTTTAAGTCCCACAACAAAACATGTCACTACACACTTAATAATTTAATGGTAAATATTCAAGTGTCAATTTAAATAGCATAACAGTGTTTTGGGATACTTAGATATGGAATTAAGTTCTGATTTTTGGACACCATTTAGATAAAAATATTTTCTACAACTTTTATGTTTAACACTAAGGTCGGATACTAATTTAAATGGGTCATTAGTTTCATTTAAGAGAAAATAATTCAGCATTTTTCATGGAAAAGTACATAAAATGTGCCTCAGTTGGTCTTGATTTTGGGGCATCACATCAAGAGAAATGGGTCTGATTTTTGGATATATTCTAGTTTAATGTGTACCCAACAAGTTTTATGAACAGTGGTACGGGTAGTTATTTAGAACAAGGTAGAGATATTGGCCATTTTATAAAATGGGCTTAGTCGGCTAAAAAAGGCTCAACAGAAACAGGTTACAATAGAGAGTTCACAAGCGGTTTGAGGGACCATCCGTGGATATATATAGGTCTAATATTTAGACAATAAATTGTTCAATATATTATCTACACTTTTCAAAAAAATCACTTTTGAATTTGGTCACTAAAAAATGGGTTTCTGGTCATACAAAAACACGTGACAGAGAGCTCTGTCAGTTACAGATTTACAACAGTGGCAGAGGGCTTTGTTGTTTTCAGTATCAAAGCAAACATATTTTATAGCGATAAACCTAAAATAATAATTGGTATTTTATCTGTATTAGTACGTAGAATACCAATAAAAAAACTGATACTCTGTGCGTACGGTATTCAGAACTTTGCTCTAGAAGCCGAGGGTGGCCTACTACTCCTTTGAGTATATTTGTTTTATAAAATTGAGAGGTATAGTATTGAATGAAAAAATATGTAAGATTAATATTTTCACAATTTATTTTTTGAATTGTTTGCCCCGTATTGAGAAATTCATTTAATTGGGAATTCCACCTCCTTGGATAACTTATCCTCGTTTGGATTACCTTCTCTATTTTATTTGAAGGTTAAAATAATTCTGTAACTCTTATCTCATACTTTATTTCACTTTATCAACTATGATATAAGTAATAATATGATATATAAAATCTCATTTAATATTACGATATTAAAAAGAATATGTGAAACTTATTTATTACTCATCCCTCGTATCTTATCCAATTCAATTGGGAAGAAGAAACAAGGCCTCTGAGTCATCGGCCATATTTTAAATATTACTTCTTTGTTACTTTTTAATTCAATAATTAAAACTATTTATTAAGTTTTTACATTCTAATATTTTATCAAAAATTGACTTTACTTTCATATTTGTAATCAAGATGAACTTGCCTCATTAAAAAAGATTTATTGTCTTTATTATTGCACTATTGTAATGTTTAGATTTAAAAAAATAGTTTTATTTTATTGGGCCTTTAGGTAAGGAGGTTTTGTTTTGTTTTTCTAATTTTCTTATAAATTATTATTTTTATATTTTTTGACAACTAAACAAAACCTTAATGTAACCTAAAAGCCAATAAATGGGTTGGTCGATTACTAGGAGTGCACAAAAAACTGAGAGAACCAATAATTCAGTCTGATTTGAATAGATAGTACAACTGCAAATTAGTTAAAATTTTACATGGTCTGATTCTTGTTCTTATAAGTTAAAAACTGCTTATAACGATTTGGTTCATGATTTTTAAAAAATATCCACAATTCAAATTAGACTGGTTCGAATGCAATGTAACTTATATATATGAGATTTTCTAATTTTTCTAATTGCACTAGACAAATGAAATATTTGTTTTGGTATAAGTTTTAAACTATCATAAGCACGTGATTTTAGTTGCAAGGAAAATAAAGCATAATTTTAGATAAGTATATGCTAGCATGCATGTTTCAAAATAAAATTGGTACTTTCTGCAGGGACCCAGTCCCTTTTATTTTGAAATAATTAATTAAATCTTAATGTTGTGTTTCCGATGAAAACTGTTTAAGGGATTAAATTTGTGAAAGAATGAAAATTTGATCATGATAATGAGATGTGACGATAATTGTGTGCCTGACTATGCATAAAAATAATTATTACGAGTTGATTGGACAAACTTTGAGGCATTGGAATAAAATTTGAAAACTATATATGTTTTCTTTTCTTGAGTACATTCTAGTGAGAGACTGATCGATCGGTTTCGAAACAGATCGATCGGTCTGTGATAGAGAGCAATTTAAAGTCTGGATTAAAGCTTTTCAAACTCATTTCTCTCATCTCATTCTCAGAGCTCCAACGAGAAATATCTATGTGACTCCTACGATTTGTAGCTATTGACGTGATTTTTCTAACGAGCAATATCTATCTGTGTTTTCAGGATTTGTTATTGACGTGACTCTTCATCTAAGTAGGTGCGAGAAGTTAGAGTAGAGGGTTTCATGACGAACATGACTACTCGGCCATCCTGATATTGATGTGAGTGGTCAATAAGGTGCATGACCATATGCATGAC
>JAULJZ010146138.1:0-10448 GCA_032270985.1 Heliamphora pulchella | reverse complement strand
CAATTTTCATAAAACACTGAATTACAATTCACACCACTAAAGAACTATAATTGCACTATGACCCATAATCTCAAGACCTTCTTGAATTGAACTCCTGTTATTAAATGCTTACCATTTCTCTACACGTTAAGATTCTCAATACCCGTCAATTAAATTTAATTACTGACAATTTAATTTAATCGACATCTTGATATTCCTTAAGCCCTTCCGCTTAACTTATTCGATCGCCAGATAATTAAATCCACCTGCAGGGTTTGGCCCAGTCAAAACTTATAAGTATCTTTAATAGAGTATCGTCAATCCCGATCTTTCGGGACGTGAATTCCATCAATAATTAATATTTTTTATATAAATAATATCATTATCCAACTCACCGAGAATATAAACCCATATAAGATCGCACTCTCTAATGAATCAAAATAATGTATATTAAATATATACAAATCAATAATTATTTTAGGATTAAGATGATAAGTACTATTCATAATTATCTTGGGGTGTGAATTAATTTATATAGTTAGTACAAAATTAATTATCCAAAATGTCCCATTCAATACACACAAAGTGTACTAACACAGAAAGTCGGAATAATAGACGACGCTATTATCTATTCTGCGTAACCAAGACATACTAAAACTCTGTGCCACAGTCATACCGGGGGTATGTCTATTTTTATCTAAACTGTGAACATAAAACCTATATTTTATGAGAACCTAAAATCTGGTCTTCTGTGTGTAAGCCGTACTCTACACACCAGATTAAATACTATACAGAATATTGAACATCCATGCATATCAAAAAAATAATACACATACATTGCTCATAAGGATTCTCATAAAATAAAAAATTAATTTTATTAAAATAAAATTAAATACTAAAAACATAATTTTTCAGTATACAAATCCTAACACTTAACACATACGTTCATTACTCGTATTCACACATTACACACTTAGTTAATTATTAAGCTCTTGGTAGTTATCAACCGCACCATTTATCGATACATGCATACACACCCGCGTCCTTTCGTTTACATCCGTACTACACGTATAACAATCGTACAATAACCCTCTATTTATATGGCAACAACACATGATTCACTAATCCCTCACCTATGCCACTCAACCCATTCATAGGTTTCCCACCAAGTGATCGAACCAAGACTTGTCTCTTGCACTTAACGAATTCATCTTATACACAACTCATCAAGGCACTCAATCCATTCAAGACCGATCACAAAGAACCCCATGAGTCAATTCGCATACCATTATTTTGCCCTTCCAACGTGCGCACTCACACACTTAATCCTTCAACATACTCATCCTAAGTTGTTACGCGACATTCCTGAAACCAACGGGATCATAATCCCTCTTAACTTCTCATCAATCGAACCTAAGTATTCTTAAGAGAGAATTCCTTCTCTATATGGACAAGACCTTCTCGTTCCAGCCCAAACAAACACGTTGGCCCAATAGGGCCACACCGATGAAGGCCTTACAGATATCAAGTTCTTTTTGACTCACACCTGAATCACATTCTCCTAAGAATCTCAAACTCGAATGCACATAACTTGTATTCTTACCGCGAACGAGTAATCGAACACCAACTCTGAGAAAATTTAGAAGCTCCAACGCCAACAACACAAACTGAAACTGGTAATGGACTACGACGGCCTAATAAGGTGAACAATACGGTCACAGAAAATTTAGCAAGAATCTTACTAGGACAAGAGCTAAAGATATCACTATTCCCGTACAAATCAGAATATGCACTATATAGCTATCAAACAACCTTCGACTTACCCGTGCAAACGTAAATTCTACACCCTAACATTACCTCCTTCAGAAAAGGGACAGGCATTCCAAGTTTACCAACCCGATATTTTGAGTGATATAACCCGAACACTCATACTCATAGGGTAGAGAAAACAAATCTTCACCAAGATATCACGAAGGACTAGTCCTACACTAATACGATCACAATGACACAAATTCATAAAACACAACCTAAAGGGCCGCAACAAGGGTACATGATCCACGGAGGCTTTAATCTTCTCAAAAAATTGCCAAATTAAGAATCAATCAAAGGTCCCGACATTCGCATTCAATAAGGATAAAACAACACATATAAGGTAACCACATCTACGCCGTAGATCCAGACACAAACTGTTATCGTCCCCTCAAGGGACATCACATCCATCGACGCACCATTCTAAAACAACCGGGCCAACCACACTCACAACATGTATTATGGACGCCTCTAGTTTCGTGCATTTGACACTAACAAGGAAGACACCAAAAGTGATCACGTCTTCTCGTAAAAGATCTAATACCACTCACACCTTAGCTTCATACAAGCACACATGTCTGTACTCATCATGTATAGTTCCTAAACACAATTTCCTAACCATAAGGAGGACAAACAAGACCACAAGCCTTTACCCCTAAGAAATTTTCAATGGACCCATAATCATCGCACACTAGAATTGCAACCAAAACCACACACATCCCAACATATTTATTACTTCATTGTTAACTCACCGAGCAGATCTCTGTGATTACACACCCGTAACTCAACTCTTGAATCTCAATAAGGAACAAGAGTTAGCATCATACTAGGAAAAAGGACGTAAGAGTTATTAATCAGGCTTTCAAAGTCACAAGGCATCACTATAATTACTAACAACACCCAACAGGGCAAGGGATACCCTAAAAATCATTTATGTTTAGAAATTTTGAAAGACGTTAGGCCAATGATTATTATGCTCTCATCCACTATGTTCCCGTCCATACTCTCTTTCTAAGTACACGGCTCAAGACATAGTATGACTCATGACGTATATAATCCTCAACACGCTAAAAATCACATACATAAGAATTTTATCATAGAGGTATTATCACCCTCCCATAACCCAATCATAACAGATGGTCTTTGAGGAGTCTCAAACACCCTATCGCACCTAATCCCAAGGCCATTAGTAATATAACTCACCTCTCGATAATATTACTTTAAAATAAGGTTTTCTACAACAACCAACCAATTATCCATGCCTCGACAACACCGGGACTAACTAAAGTCAACGCCCACTCATGTGGTTATCACAACTTTCAAGCAAGTTCCACCACGCATAAAGGTGATCAACACTTGACACGTGGGTTTACCCCTGCAGTAATTCACGAAAACCAATTCGCACTTCCATAACCTATACCCCGACCCTGACTACAACCTCATCCTAGCCTTATAGGGACAACTCCTCTATATAAAGGGTATCATAAAACTCATCTGGATAAGATTCGACTTAACTTTCTAAAGCCATGTAAACACTTTGATCATCTTCACATAATATCATATCAACGCATATCCATATACCGAGGAGAACACTTAGGAATGACACACCAGTGCGGGTAACTCGTTTGAATTTCCTATTAGAATGGACGTTGGCCAAACGCCTTTTTAACTTGAACCCCAAACAAGTCGACCGGACGTCCAAGGGCAAGAAACATCATCCCTAGGATCCAACCTCTATGCCCAAGCACCACATAGCATGCAAACATCAAGTCACTCATGAGATATTTCATGCAATCATACTAATACATGAATGTCACATATCAATGCAAACTTTCACGTAATGGATTATCATTCCTACGGTTCATAGGTATTCAAACCTATAGTTCTGATACCAATTTGTAACGTCCCAATTTTCAAACAATAAAACTTACGCGAAAACTAAGATACGGATGAGAATAGGAATTTTATTTGTAAAATAATTTTTCAATATATATATATCATTTTATACCGAAAGGGTTCCCGAAGGAGTAGCCATCCCAAACTCCCTTTTAACCCAAAAATTTGTAAATTATGTTTTAAGATCATAACATTATATGCAACACCAAGGATTCCAAATCAAAACACAAGCCCACATCCTTACATGCATATAAAATATGAAATCATGATCTTAAGACCTTACAAACGGGTTACTCCAACCCACAAATATATATCCAATGTTTTCAAAGAAATTACAAGTACAATCCTATCAAAATTACACAAAAGGTCTCAACGACCGAACTCCACAATCCATGGTTATCCTTTAGGTATCACCTGGAATGTTGTTAAACAAGATAAGCCAAGGCTCGTAGAAAAATGACTAACAATGAACATATGCATAACATGAGAGGATGGTTATGCGAAATGCAATACATAGTTTTACCAAAAACTAACCGCATTTTTCATCAATAAACCCATTTCACATAACCAGTTTTCTTTACTCAAGACAAACCCATCTCTTAATCATTTATTCCCATTTCATTATCCCTATTCCAAGCCCTCAAGTTTACAACTCACGCGTACGCACACACACATATACATACATATCTTCCAATACTTTCCAACTTCGCCCAACTCAAGATGTTACCCGACTCTCACTTACTCCTATTATTTTAACAATCACTCACCCTTTCGGGCTCACCATCCGAAGAGAAGACATACATTTTAAACCACTTCAGGATCACCATTCGAAGGGTAGGGCATATATTACATACCACTTCGGGTTTACCATCCGAAGGGAATACACACATCATCATTCCTTTGGGCTTACCATTCGAGAAGAGTACACATATTATTACTCCTT
Organism: Heliamphora pulchella; assembly: GCA_032270985.1. Lineage (NCBI taxonomy): Eukaryota > Viridiplantae > Streptophyta > Magnoliopsida > Ericales > Sarraceniaceae > Heliamphora > Heliamphora pulchella. The sequence continues at coordinate 5,821 of JAULJZ010146138.1, read as the reverse complement.
CGGGCTCACCACCCGAGGAGAGTAAGGTATTCATTAACATCACATTGGGATCACCATCTGAAGAGAGAATTCACGTTATACATCATTTTGGAATCACCCTTCGAAGGATAAACACATATTATAGACCTCTGCGGGTTCACCCTTCGATGACACATGGGATTTAAATACTGTAGAGGTAGCAAAAGCACTCCTTCCCTTATCGTTGGGGGAGAAGTAATCTCATACAATGACAACATAACATGTGAAACGAAGGAATATGAATAATGGAAGCGTTCGGTTGCCCATATAAAGCAAAAAATAAATTATGAATAACGAAGTCAAAATGTTACAATCATAGTTAAGCCAGCCTTGCAAGGTGACCCAGACCAGATCAAATACAAAACAAAAATGCAAAGCAAAAGTTGAGCCAAGACGCCAAAGGGATAACAGAGCTGCATCGTGGTGGAGGTCTCGTTTGAGCCACCTAGGGCTCAGCTTAGGGCAGGGAAGGAACCTCGGACCAAAGGGTAGAACCCTTGGGAACCTTAGAATTTCAGAGCCCTTCCTTGAACCCAACTAGGTGCAACTCGGCCTTCACATCCACCATCTCCTTCACTTCTACAATTGCGGCCTCATCCCAGCCCTTCTACCATAAGGCGTCCTCCTTGGCTTCCTTGTCAGCCTCCTCACCCGCTCGAAGCTTTAGCAATTAGTCTAAGTCAATTAGAGCAGCAGCAGCCTCAGCCCTCCGGGAGAGTATCATTTTCTTAGTGACAATGCGATAGCTCAGCAAGTTCGACTCTAGTGTTTCGGCCTGAGATCGCATAACTTTTAGATCGACCTTCAGACCCTTGACCCTTACCTCAGCGGCCTCAAACCTTCCCTCTGATTGAATGTAAAGCTCACGGAGATGGAAGAGTTGAGCAGAAGCCTTATCAAAGCACTAAGCCAAATTGAACTTCTCATGGGAGACCTTGACGTGCTGACTCCTTAGCAGGTTGAGGCACTACAATTGCTGGGGAAGGAAAAAGAAAAATTAAAACTGAAAGCATAACCCGAAGTACACGGGACAAAGAGACGAGAGTTCTCACCCCAAGGATGAACTGGACGACACAATAGAAGAGGGAAGGAGTATCTAGATCACCATGAATGATCGTATCCCAGGGGAGATTGAGTCCCTGAGCGAGCTTGACAGCCACAACAGGGTCTTCAACGAAATCTTCGACAGTGAGGTACCGACTCCCCAACTAATACCGTGGCCTCCATTCCTCCGCCGAGGGGACAACGATAAGATCATCCTCTAAAAAAAGCATTTGCCTCTTTAGAGTGGGATCTCTCCTCCGGCATCAATAGTGTCAGGAGCAATTGAGGAACCAGCCACTGAGACTTGAGTTTTAGACACCCCCAAAGCTTGCTTATGCAAATTCAAGACGCACAATGGAGCCATCCCCAATCAAGCCTTGGAAGAAATGTTGGAGTTCGTCCATGCCTCGAATTGCTAAAAGACCGACAAATCAACAAGAGTTTCGGCAATCCAGAGTCATAGCCTTAAAAATTGCGCCCTACTGATTGTCTCAATGCAAGCCCATTTCTTCATTTGAGCAGCAAGGTCGGTGTCTGAAAGCAGAAGGAAAATAGATTAGTCCATGTAGCATATAACAAATCAGAAAGTAAGGATAGACAGGGACGCTGACCTAGGCTACTGGGATACCTAGGCACCGACTGGCCCTGTGGCACTCCAAGAAGGGATTTGAATTCTCCTCCTATGAGCACGAAATAGTCACCTACTTGGTCATGGCCTAGGAGGTCTAGATTAGCGGGAAGACAATATGCCTTTGGCTAAGATAGTAAACTAAAGGATACCCCTGGCACCTTAGGGTGTAAAAGTAAAAAAGTTCGGGAGCACCAAGATCCAGGCTGTAAGGCTAACTGACTTCAGACATCCCCATGACGACACAGGAGGAGTTTAATGACAACTGACTAGGTTAAAGTTGACACTGAGACAACAGGTCCCTGAGAAGGGACGGTAGAGGGAATTGAATGCTACACTTGACTATGGAAGCTACTAGAAAGGCTACATCGTTTCTCCTACCAAAAAACGACCCCCTTAGATCTAACAGATCAAAGTACCTGATGGAGACAAAAGGGGAGACATAATATTTTAGCCAAAAAATAGCGAGGGCAGAGGAGCTTGAAACAAACTTATCATACTCACCCATGGTAGGAAACTCGAAAACCTCTAAAGGGACAAACGAAGAGAAAAATAAGCAAGAAGACCCGATGAGAAAACCAAATATAAGAATACGGGAGAAAACAAAGCGTAAACTTAACAGGTAGAAGGGGATCTGGCCTCCTAGACTTGGAAACAAAGGTACAGACACAAGCGAAGATTTCAATGGTAGTACGCCTCCGAAGAAATCCATGAGAATGGAAGAAAATGCGAGCAGCTTCCAAGGGTTAGGAAGTTGCCACCGCTTATACAATTTGAGAGTGAATTCGGAATAGCAAGGGACACTTTTCTCCTCCAATAGGCGAGCACACAAAAGTAGAGCACCTGTGACAGTGCGATTCCCAAAGACAAAGGCGATCTCCCGAATGGCCCCTCCATACAGAACATCTCTCACACCTCGGCTGAAAACCAAGGCATGAGAGTTGGGGGGCAAATGAGTGGGGGTTAACCTTGAATCTTAATAAGTTGGCCCACCATCTGAGTCCAAACTTGGTGGGCCCAAGAAATGGAATAACCATTAGACCCGCTGGGAGGCAGGAAGGCCCACCTAAACGGAAGGCTAGTGCTCGGCCGAGCGCAATAATGATAGGCAAACTGAAGTGGGAGCGCATTTAATACGATGAGGTATCTAAGCCCGGATCATTGATGGTGATGACGCATCTATATCTTTCTGTATTGAATGACACCTGATATAACTCAAAATGATCAAACGGGTTGCCGAATTAGGGGGAAGACGCTCGGGTAGATCCAAGGAGGAGAGATCGACGGCTCCCGCCAAGACCGAACATAGGGAACCACCCTTTCCCGCCAAATGCTAGAAGAGGGTACTATAAATACTCGACCGAAATAGAAGGTGAAAGGATGGAATTTTACTTACAGAAACTCTACCAAAATTCATTCGAGAACATATATATAATTCAAAGAACCTACTAATTTAAGCATCGAAGGGGCTTTCTAGCCAAGGCCGCTGGCCAGCCTCACCGCTGTTTCTTGTGCAGGAGCTGATCCTCGCCTAGCCCAAGGACCTGAGCCTAATTCCTTCCTTCCCCTCGTCAGCAACATATCATATCCTTGCGAAAGCATCACCGCACACAAAGAATAAGATTGTTTTAGGAATATACATGGAAAAAATATCAAAACTTCTCATCTTCTTTTATTCAAACTTTATATTAAAATAAATACAAAACAACTTATCATAAAAGATATAAAGCATGACATTGCATGTGAAAAATATAGAAATTTTTTATGAACTTTTGTGCTTTAAATCAAGGTATAATTCTTTTTTATTATATTAAAATTTTATAAACACTAACAAATTTTTTATTATATTAAAATTTTATAAACACTAACAAATTTCTCACTGTGTTAAAATCTTATAAACACTAAGAAAATTGTCATTTTATGTTAAAGTATGAGGAAATTGTTATTTTGCATCTAGATATAATTTCTTTTATACTTTGCATTAAGATAAATACAAAAAATTATATTTTTAGAAATATACATGAGAAAAATATGATAAATCTGTCATATATAAATTTTTTCATACTTTGCATCAAAATAAATACAAAGTATTGAAAAGTCTTCAAGAATATATAGATATGAAAAATGAGAAATTTCTTATATATGCTTTTTTTTCTTGATATTTTGCATTAAGATATAAAAAATTCTCATTATATTAATAGTATTGGAGACACAAATAAAACTTTCAAATTTGTGTTTAAAAACTTATAAACACTAACAAAATCTCATTTCATATTAAGTTATGACAAAGTTTTTGTTCTGCATCAAGGTGTAATAAAATTCTCATTGTCATCTATACAACTAGTTATGACTCTTGTTTAAAAGCATTCAATTGTCTAGTTTTCATAATTTAAGAGTAAAACATAAATTGATATCAACAATTAGTTAATCAGCTATAAAACATAAATTAATATCAATAATTAATTAATCAGCTAATTTTATGGCAATTAATTATAATTTTATTAATTTGTTAACTTATGGAGGTAAAAATAGATAAACAAAAAAATTATTAAACATTGGTCTAATTAGAAGTTGTAAATATCATTTACTCATATGCAAACATTAAATAAGTATTGAAGATTGGTCCAATTGGATGTTGTCCTTTAATATGAACTTTAAAATTTACGTTCTTATTTTTATATAATTTCATTTTCAATAAAAGAATTATTTGATAAATGTCTATCAACAAATTTCAAAAATATAAAATTTATCAAAAAATAAGTACAGTGAAAATTATAATACTTTAAATATTAAAATACAAAAAAAAAAATCAATTCTCTCTAAAATCCAACACATAATTTTAATAAAAGTTGTTATTGGAATACCTTATTAGTAGTAGTGATATCATTTCCCTCACTGCCCTTATTTAATCATCCACAGGTCCAATCACTTCGGCTCTTTAAGTTGGTCAAATAATTTTGGTGCATTAAACATTAGTGTTAATTATGCATGAAAATGTGGTTGATGTTGTGAGACCCGACTCTTTTTTTTTTTTTGGACATTTTTAGATGCGTGTTTGTTATTTTCATTTTAGTATGTTCATACGTGTTTTTATGTATGTTCGGATTTAGATATACATGCGGGGTTGATTTTCGGGATTGTTGGGTGCTGTAATGCGGGTTTAAAAAAAAAAGAAGATATTTTCGTGACCAATAAATATCTAGCGTTAGATATTTTTAAAACTTCTTAGCTAAATTTTTTCCTTTTTTCTCTGCTTTCTCTCTAACTTCTCGGAGGACCGGGGCTCGGTTTTCGACGATCCAACAGCAAATCCTTACTATTGGCACGGTGGGCTACGCGTTCATCCGGATAGAATTTTATTTTGGCGAAATTCGATTTTACACGTGGATCGAAGCGTTGAGTTTTTGATTCAACGAAATAGGATTCTAGACTCTCATATCTTATAAAGGTGCTACGTGTAATCGTGTGTGTTTTTACCGGTTAAAAATACATGAAAAATCGATATATGTTTCAAAAAGAACGGGTTTTGGTTTAAAAATGGGGTTTTATGTTGTTTTGGTTGGATGGAACTGGATTTTGAGGTTTTTCGTTTGGTGGTTCTTGATATTTTGAGCTCGTATATGTCCGTGGATGTTAAATATATGTGCGTTGGTAGATTTATGTGTGTTCTGAAGTATTATAGTGAGTGATTGAGAGTTTGGAGTTTGGAAATCAAAAATAGGAAAAAATTTGAATTTTTCTCGAGTGGTAGCTCGCTCGAGTGCCCGATGTCCGTTCGAGCGGACTAGCTGCGCAGGGCTATTTTGTTTTGGTCATATCTCCCTCATCCGGACTCAAAATTGGGTCATTCTTGTACTCAAATTGTAATAACCCGTACTCCAGAAATCATTAAAAATATGAAACGTGTCCAAGTTAGCTTTCCAACTTAGGTGAGTTAGCTTCTCATAATAATATAAGATTCTAATATTTATTTTTTTGACTAAATAAAAAGTAAATTAGCAAATGGTTCAAAAATATAAATCCTAATAAAACTTTATAAATCAAATTTAAATCGAGTACTAATAGTAAAATTTGCCAATTTGTAATAATCATAAAATTAGAAACACATAGTTTGGTAATTTTTGTTAAAAT
>JAULJZ010146127.1:0-10449 GCA_032270985.1 Heliamphora pulchella | reverse complement strand
GGAGGGATGGGGGCCGGTCTGGCCTCATGGGCGGGCTTCTAGCATGTCTAGGGCCGGTCCGGCCTCATGAGCGGGCTATTGGGCGGGCGGGCCTAGGGCCGACCCGTCCCGACCCACGGGCTTGGGGGATGCGGTCCAGTCCCAAAAAATGTACAGTGCAGGCCGGGCCAGGCCGCACAGTGACGGGCTTTGGGCGAATTTTGAATCCCCGTCGAGTTTCGGGCCATTTTTACACTCCTAACTCAAACCGGTCCATGGGCTCCAAGGGGGACACCCAGGCTTACACCACTACTCTTCGAATTTGGGCGGGCTCGGGTCTTGGGCAAGCCTGGGCCGAACTACAGTAGTGACGTACCTAGACTGGTCCATGAGCCTCGAGTTTTTTTACACCCCTCATCCATAGCAATAATTTAGAACTATTCATCACATGTTTGAAAAAAATTTCTATGTAAAAAATTAGCTTAGTCGGACATCTACAAATTACATGTCTTATAAAGAAGATAATTTATGTAAAAATTTAACATTATTGAACGTTTACTAATTGCATAAATAATTTTTTGCAAGAACAGAGAAATGAACAATTTAGATCTTTATTGCGAATTCATCTTAAGCTGACAAAACAAAATTTTGAGGGTCCCTTAATATTCTATTTGAAATGAAAAATGCTAGCTGTCAATTGAGCAATAAATAATGAATATATAGTGTGTATATATTTGTAAAAAGTGTATTAGTATCTATAAAAGTGATAGTCAAATGTTCAAAAAAATAAGTGTTAACGTGTAAGATCGATCAAGAAAAATTTTAATACTCAAGGTCTAATTGTTTGAAATTTATTGAAAATATCCTGTAAATAGATAAATTTATCTGTTTTGCGTAATAAATAGATAAATTTATCTGTTTGATATTCATCTGTTTAATATGTAAATAAATAAATTATCCATTTGCATATTTATGCCTAACAGATAACTTTATTTATTTGCATATCAACACAAATAATGTAAACAGATAAATTTATCTGTCTGCTTATTTTTGCCTAATAGATAAATTTATTTGTTTGCATATCAACACAAATAATGCAAACAAATAAATTTATCTGTATTCTTTATACATGTTTTAAAAAATTACAGATAAATTTATTTGTGTTCTTTATACATACTTTCAATAAGACAGATAAATTTATCTGTGTTTTTTACACGTATTTTTAATAAAAAACAGATAAATATATCAGTGTTCTTTATACATGTTTTGAAAAAACACAAATAAATTTATCTATTTTATGATATTTTTATTCCAAAAAGACCTTGCGCGTTAAACTTTTTATGAGAATGAACTTTATTCATTAAAAAATATTATGCTGAATAAAAAATAATAAACGATTTATAAATTGAACTGTTCACCAATTTTTCATAAATTATGCATTTACAAATTTATTATTATTAAAAAATTTGTCTCTATTAACCACCGACAAGTGGGCAGTGGTTAGCATAATCTTACTTTTTTTCTTTTTCATCCTTTTCATCTTTTTCTTTAGTTCTTCCTTCTTTTTCTCCCCAAATTCAAAATCCGAAGATAGCCTCAAAGTAAAATCAGAGGGAGATGGTGTTCTTTTTAACCTCGGCATTCCTGATGCTAGCGTTCAAAGTGGCCAGGCCTTGGATGAGGCACCCAGACTGGTCTCCACTTGATGCAGCATCAAACCACAAGAAGAAAGGGGGGGGGGGGGAGGGAGGGAAACACAATAAGGAAGAAAAAACTTCAAAAAACTTCATATAAACAAATTCTGCTAATCTTCAAGATTTCAAATTTCGGTATCATATCAACAACAAAGGAGCATGAACAAACGTGTCCTCAGTCCAAGAGAAACAAAATCATGGAACTGGCTTTTGGGAGAAGGGGTGCTTCTATAATCAGGAAAGAACCCAAAGAAATTCGGCAATTTATTTAGTCATCCTGCGTGTCGGGGTTCTCAGTCTGCCTAGCCGCACCTTGGTCGATCCCGACGGTTCTCTTGCTCATGTTTGCCCGCTGCACCAGCCTAACCAACGCTTGGACCACATCCGACATTGGTGGTCGGAACTCAGGCTCCGGCTGGAGCAATATCACAAGAAGGGAAATGAGAATATTGCACAATAGGTTAAAGGCATTGTTTGATAAATAGTACAGGGATCATGGTTGTGAATACTTTACGGAACCGACTAGTACCACCGACTAGTACCGGCAAGTATGTATCATTTCAGTATGCTAATTAGTTAATTATGTACCGTTCGAAAGCTAATTATTTAATTCTATACCATTTGAAATAGTGTTCAGTACTAATCTGTACTGAATGTACTGAACAATATCAGCCCATACAGGTAAAAACACCGAGTATGTACGGATCCTTAATTATTTTATTTTTTTTAAAAAAAGAAATTTTACTTACCTTTTGTTTCTTTTCCTTTTTTATTCTTGTTCAGTACTAATCTGTACTGCATGTATTGAACAATATCAAACCGTACCAGTCAGTACCGAAAAACACTAGGTACGAACGGATCCTTAATTATTTTTTTGAAAAAAAAAATAGAATTTTTCCTTACCTTTTGTTACTTTTCTTTTTTTATTCTTGTACTCTAATTCAGGCTTTAAATATAGTATAAAATAAAAGTTCTAAAACTAGGCAATATTAATTCATTATCGAAAAATATTAAATATTAAATTAATACTACTTTCAAGTTAGCTATCTCATTATAAATAATAAAACTAAAAATTAAATTTAAATAATTAATTAAAAAATTATGTTAGACAAACGTTTATGTTATACTAAATTATTTATTGTTGGATAATATTTTTAATATATATATATATATATATATTATAGAGATAAATTCAAAACAGTACCTTACTATTACGTACCGTACCAACTACCAATGAAAAAACAAGTATTTGGTCCGATATGGTATTCAGAACCTAAACAGAGACTAGACTTCAATTGCAAACCATGCTCTATTCATCTCATTACCTGAACACAGAGAGCAATGACATCGGCAAATCGTGAAAGAGATTTAACAGGATAGAGCCCTTTGAGTGCTGGATCAACCATCTTAGACAAAGCATCAATGTCATGGAGCTGAGGTGTAGCCCATCTAACCAAAGATTGCTCGATTCTTGGCCTTGAGCTGGGACAGAAATTACTCTCAATAATTAGAGAGATGGCAATGTATGTTTTAACCTTATTCATCTTAAAAAGTAAAGGCATAAAGCAAGCTTACCTATCGAATGGTTTTCGCCCTGTAAGAAGTTCCAACATGACCACTCCAAAACTGTAGACGTCGCTCTTTATAGTATATTGACCAGACATGGCAACCTCCGGTGCACTGTATCCAGACCCAGCATTATGGTTCAGTGCCTGCAGAAGTCAAGCGACGGGGAAGAAAAAGGAAATAAGTGTGGGAGTTCAGAAAGGACGGTTGGCAAACTTCATAGGAATCTACACCACAAGCAGACTGAAAATCTTATGAAACAACCTCAAACATTGTGGAAAGTAATTGCTGCCAACTATGGCACATCTTTTGTCCCATTATCAATTATCACAAATACATTTGTTGCTTGCTCCCAACTATAATAAAGTGACAATTCTATGCATATAGTAAACAAGCCTCTTGCGCAACAAAAATTGTAAGATCAATGAGATGGACAATAATAATCATGTAAAGAAATTGATTCGTATTTCTCCACGTCGAGAAATTCAAGTGACATGCTAGACATGATAAAAGACAGGATCTACCTGATCTGCATCTGAGACAAAACTCTCTAACCCACAGTCTGACAGGTGAGGATTCAGTTCTGTGTCTAATAGTATATTGGCTGATTTTAAATTTTTATGAACCACTGACGGTGAGCAAACTTCATGCAAATACCTGAAAAAACATCTTTAGTGAGAAGCATAGAAGGAATGAAAAATACACATCGCAGAAGGAAATTCAATTGAACTCCAACAGGCAGTTGATTTGTTCCAGAAAAGGGGAAAAAATCTATATAAATATAACGATGTTATGTATAATTTATTGGTTTGGTTAATTCCAACATAGTAATTTCTTTGGTGCAACCTTGATTTCCGAGTTCCAATCTAGCCTAAAAGCAAAACACAATGACTGACAATATTCTCTGTTTCTATGTGAGAAACAATGAACATTTGTTCTCTTAATTCCAGTTATCATCTACTCATCAATCAACCAGGCCAAGCAAATACCACAACAAATGCACCTTAGTGACTTCAAACCAGCTAGTTCTCCAATATGTGTCAAATTGTGGATCCAATAATAATTATCTATACTAATACATAAAGGCAGAATTCCTATTTGGTGTTACCCTAAATTTTAAGCTGTGGATTTTTAGATTTGACCAAAATGCCCATCAAAGTTTCCCACCACTAACCTATTTTTTTTGCAACAACCCAAAAAATGTAAGTTGCTCACAATTTAGAAATCGTTCCATTTTACTATTCTCCTTTTTTCAATTACTTTTGACTCCACATACCCAATTTCCACACACATCATGGGTGCTGACCGCTAGTTTGAGGAATATTAACCCCATGACCCAGTTGGTTTGTTCACAGACACATAGGCAGTTACCATTTTGATCACTTCTATCTAATGTTATATCATCAATGGCAACAGCAGTCAGCATGTGCAAAGACCATTTTAGTGGTTCACAACAATTAGATGTTTAAACATATGATTTTCTAAACAATTAGATCATTTTTACTTATAAGAAAATGATTTCTAAACCCTCATAAAATACCATCAAATAGATGATAAAAAAACTTCGAAACCCGACCAACATTTTCAAAGTGAAAAAAGAAAACCATGGACACTTCTTCAATACAGCACTAGTAATGACAAGACATGAAATAAAAGCAAATCAAGTAGAACTCCTGATATCAAACATAAAATGAAATTAAAAGGAGAAAAATAATTTCTGTCCCATTTTTGGCTATCAACTTACTCTAGTGCACGTGCAGTCCCCAAAGCAATCTTGACACGGCTGTTCCATGTTAATGGCTTGCAATATTCATCTGAGAGATGCAGGAAATCATGCAGACAGCCATTTTTATAGAACTCATATGCCAGCAGGTGCTGTCCATGCTCTGAACAATAACCGACCAGCTCTGTTATATTTGGGTGACGCAACCGGGATATGTCTGAAACTATATCCATGAAATTCTCAGACAAGTGATTTGGAAGAGCAGATGAGTTTATTTTCTTCACAGCAAGAACCTACAGTATAACCAAAAACACAAAAAGGTGAAATCATTAGACCATTGGGTAGCAAATGAGGAAAGCCCGAAGAAACCCAAAAAAACTGTCTTTCAAACTGCTTTTACTCAGATCTCCATCAGGAGTTATGAACAAGAAAGAAAGAATGGCACAGGTACATGGCATATTGGTACAAAACCAGTTCAGTGAATTTATCTTTCTTTTTTCTTTTTGTTCTTGAGAATTAACATATTAAGGAGTACTAGTGCAGGAAACATATGTTTAAGACAAATGTTCCTTAATGGTAATGATGATTCCAATAGATAACTACTCTCCCCTTGTTTAAATCTGCCATGTCGCAGAATGTAATTACTGTCTAAACAAATAATAATAATAATAATAATAATAATAATAATTACTACTTAGAAACATACTAATAAATGGTAAACATTAACCTCCAGATGATACCTTCCCATCATCAAACTGAGCCCGATAAACACGTCCAATGGACCCCTCACCAAGAAGAGTTTCAATACTAAAACTATCTGTAGCCATCTGCAAATCGGCTATTGAATATGATATAGCATTTAGTGGAGCTGTATGAGCCTTCTTAGTAACAATGGGTTTCTGTGACAAATCCTCTTCATCAAATGATTTGTGACGATCAATAGGTGGCGGCCTTAGGTTTATTGAGGCTGAAGTTTCATATGTTTTCATATTAACTATGACCGAAGTTTGAATAGGCTTCATTTCTGCAAAATGTAGGGTCATCATTAAATACAGTGCTCAAGGAGTTTCAAACAAATAGTAATACCAATAAAATCATGAGCTAAGAATACTGGATTACAACAAGTTAGCTTTTCTTTATAAGTTGGGAGTTAGCTTATTTACATGGTAAAAATAAAATTTTCAGGCTCATCAGTGAGCCTAAATAAGAAAAGGTAATATCTTAGTCTGGGTTTCGTCACCAAACATTACTTTTAAGATGAAGTGATGGAACATCAGTTCAAAGCAAGTTTTGAGAAATATAAGTTGATATACATCGAAAGGAGTAGACCATGGAGATCAGCATCTAATGTGTACTGATTCATGGATTTGAGGTCAATTTAATAGCATTTTGAATATTCACTTCCTCGACTCTATGCATTACAGCCAAGAATATAAAATATTTTGTTCTCCTTCTAGTGAGTTTTCTAGAGAAAATTTTATTTTCAGAAGTCACAAATTAGCAGAAAAAGAAAATAATCTACCTCCAAAAATAAATTGTGTTCAAGGGGTTGAACCCTGTTTTATTGGGCTATCGAAGCAGTTGTAACTTGTAAGCACTGAGAACGCTTAATAGGACTATAAAGATCATCACCAACTGTGGTACGAAGGGCCATCACTAAGAGATGTGATATGTTCATGATCTCTATCGCAGACAGAAAGGATTGACCTCAAAATAGCAGAGCGCAAGGAGCAGTTCAAAATTAAATATATCTTCCAGCAGCCAAGAAGTCGCAAACTATCTAGTACAATTAGGTTTGGAGTTCTAAACTCTTGAGCAAAGTTGCAAATATCAAAGTGATGTTCTTTTTGGACAACTTCTGCATCGTATTGATATACAGCTTCAACATGTTTCGTGATTTTTCTACTACTTATTTCCAACTGGAAGTTAATGCATTCCAATTACAAATCAACATTTTTTTCTAAATAGTACAACTAGGTTTGTAGTTCTAAACTCTGGAGCAAAGTCGCAATTGTCAAAGTGATGTTCTTTTGGACAAATTTTTGTATATTATTGATATCCAGCTTCTACACATTTCCTAGTTTTTCTACTACTTATTTCCAACTGGAAGTTAATGCATTCCAATAATAATTTAACATTTTCTTTCTAAATGATAATTAAAGAAAGAACATGAGAGGAGATGCCATGAGCATACAAATAATAACTCAAACAAACAAGAAGGGACCTCCAGGAGGTTCAGTTTAACCCAGAAAAATTGCAATGTCTCAGTGAGCAACAATGGTCAATGGTCGAGTACCAAACAAGTTCATAACACTTGAATGAAGGAAGATCTAGCTGGGGAAGCAAGTCATCAACATCTTGTAACTTAAAGGGCAGGATAAGATTTGGATTCTACTCCCTAATAAGATTTCCCTAACGGCACCAACCTGTCCAAGGTCATGCAAAGTTCATAATTGTTTGTGGCACAGAGAACATAAACCTTCCCTTTTTTATAGGGAGACTTTTCAAACAAATTAAAACCCAAGCAGTTTATTGTCATGGCCGAAATAAACAAGAGATAGGGGAGAATTCCCAACAACATTTGACACATGGGGAATTGATACCTTGCACCTCATGAGAAGCAAGAGGAGCAAAAGGCTGGTTATCAAGCTTCTCTACATCTGTGGATGACCTTCTGGACCTTTTCTTCATAATAAAGAACGCTAAGACAGACCCAGCAACTAAAATGGATATCACTATTCCAGCTACACCTCCACCACCTATACCAGATTTTTTGTTACCACCATCACTACCACCCCCACCAGATGGGTTATTACTGCCACCAGATTTGTGATCTCGGTTGGCTCGACTGGCTGGAGGAGTGCCAGGTGGAGGGGGGGGTGCAGGGCCTGAGCTAAATGAGTTACCATCCTTCCTGTAAAAAGCATCATGAGTATTACACTTAAATGAATAGAAATTCCTCCATAAGGGGAAAAAAAAAAAAAAAAAAACCTTAACATATATAGTATTTAAAGCAGTGTGAAACACTTACTGGAGATTTATATTCTTCAACTGGTCAGGAATCCAACCACTGAATTGGTTATTTGCAATGTTCCTGATAAACATGAAACAGGGTAAAGGGCCAAATAATATGTTTCTTCTAGAAAACTATAAGCTCTCTTGAGTTGCATATAATAATCACTTACAGACTTTGAAGGGGTAGACTGGCAAGGACATCAATAGTTCCTGTAAACTGGTTGCTCTGCAAATTCCTGTGCAATGATGAAATGATTACTGAGGATAGTTCACAACAAAAGGCTAAGTACCACATTACATAATGTAAAGCTTACATACATATTGCTCATACTTGAAAGGTTGCTGAAACTTTCTGGGAGGTTACCAGTCAGAGAATTAAATGATAAATCCCTGAAGCATTGTAATAGATTAATGTGACTAAAAATTAAGCCAAACAAAACACCATAATCACATGAGTAAATTGTTTCCATCATTTTTGGACATTGTGTAATGCATTAACCCAACAAGTGACAGTGGGGGGAAAAAAATGTCTTCCCAAGTGAATAGGTAATCAAGATTTTCATAATTTTCTAAACTACATGCTAAAGAATTCTGCGAGCATTGGATTACATATTCCCAAAACACAGCATTCAAAAATAGAACATCTCAAATGTGGCATGGAAAGAAGTGATTACCAAAGTCAAAATACAGAACTCCATAATCATTAGTCTCGTATATCGCAATGAAAGGCAATCCTGCTGTTAATGTCTCAACTAGGTTGAGGTATGCAGAGTTTAGAAAATCCCAATGGGGGAAGGGTGATGGAAGAAGAACTTACAATGTGGAGAGCGCTGAAAGCTGTCCAAATATGTCATTCAGTTGGCCCTGAAGTTGGTTGTGACCGAGATTTCTACGCTCAGGTGAAAAAGTAACAGCCACTAGTTAGGAGTGAACCCTTCAAGGAACTTTTTTGGAGGGGGGGGGGGGGGGGGTGGAGGAGAAAAAGAAGAATAAAATCAAATTTTGGATGTTTGACTTACAGGTATTTTAAGGAAGTCATCTGAGAGATGGAATAAGGGATGCCACCATTGAAGCCATTTCCAGCAAGGTTCCTACATTATAAGAGAATTGCTAATGAAACTACCACAAGGAAATTAAAGGGTCCAAATAAAAGAGAATGAAAAATCTGAGATATAAAGCATACAATTGCTGCAAGTTTGGAGGAAGCTGATAAGGTATCTGGTTTCCAAGATTATTATTGCTCAAATCACTGCACAATTTTGTCAGATCGACAAATCAATATTATTAAAGAGAAATAAGAAAGCACCAGCACCATCATCTTAGAAGGCTATCTTACAAATTGGTTACTGATGTTAAACTTGTGAGCTGGTATCCCACCGACCCAGAAAGTCCAAGTCCAGATAATTTGCTAAAGGGAAATAAACCGCAGAGTTTATATGAGAGGTCAGAAGCATTAGGGATGTCAGAAGGAAACAAGGAAGAAATGAAGGGGAAATAGGAAATTACATTTCTGTGACTCTTGAGCCCGAGCAAGTAATGCCTTTCCATGAATCCCCGCACGGATCACCACCACTTGAGCTCCATTTTGTTAGCTGTGATGGGGAATTTAAACTGCTATACATGACGTTAAGAGCAGAAGCTGTACATCAAACATGCCATGGTTACAATCAGCATAACATTCGACCGGAAAGAAGTTCAAAGCAAGTTTACAGACAAGTCCTAAAATTAACAATGCATCTGTTTGTATGTCCGTCCCACTAGTTTAGCAATCACTGTGACCATTGATTTCCCCAAAATCAGAACATATGTTCAACCTATAAAATTGCAGCTCCAGACACCAGTAATTGCATAGCAACATTCAAACAAAGCTTTCTGGGGTTCAGATACTAAATATACCAAGGCTGCTATTCAAGCCAAGCTCAATGATAATCAGCACGAACATCATCTTAGCTCAATTTGGGGTTTTTGATTCTCTCTTGAACACCGTCCCCACCAACCCAACAAAAGCACAAGAAAAATGAAAGAACAAAATAAATGAAGATCACCAAGTTAACCTCTTTTTATACATTAGTCAAAGTTATCTAAGTCTACCCAAAACTCCACTCAATTTGAAAGGGTTCCTAAGACTAATTACTTGAAATGGAGAATATGGGAAACAATTTCAGAATCATTAACTCAACATTCATCACGAGATACAACCACAAACCCAAAATTCAGCAAAATATTTATCATTTGTATCCTCTATTCGGTATTACATTCAAACTAGAGCTCAGATCACTACATGCATAACATAAATAAATAAATAATCAACAGAAAACTTCATATTCTTCTTGAATCAGGGTTCAGGGACAAGAAATTTATACATTCATACACACACACGCACACATATGATTATACATATCATAGCAATCAGTACTTTGATACATGACGTTTTTGGAAGCAGAGCAGCTGGATAAGACTGAAGGTAAACAA
>JAULJZ010146126.1:0-31304 GCA_032270985.1 Heliamphora pulchella | reverse complement strand
TACTACTGCTGTACCTGGTAGTGTTTCAGAGGCTCTCTCACATCCTGGTTGGCGTTCTGCTATGTTGGAGGAAATGTTTGCACTGGATAGCAATGCCACTTGGGACCTTGTTTCTCTTCCTTTCAGGAAGTAGGCAGTCGGCTGCAAATGGGTCTACACCTTTAAGGTGAATCCTGATGGTTCTTTGGTTCGCTTGAAAGCGCGCCTTGTTGCAAAAGGTTATGCTCAACCTTATGATGTCGACTATTTTGAGACTTTTTCTCCGGTCTCCAAGATGACTTCCATTCGCCTTTTTCTCTCTCGCTGCGACTTGGAACTTGCCGCTTTATCAGTTGGATGCCAAGAATGCATTTTTCCATGGTGATCTTCAGGAGGAGGTTTATATGGAGCAACCTCTAGGTTTTGTTGCTCAGAGGGGTTTGATCTTGTGTGTTGCCTTTAACGTTCCTTATATGGTTTAAAATAATCTCCTCGGGCTTGGTTTGGGAGGTTTAGCACCGTGGTGCAACAGTTTAGTCTGCGGCAGTCAGGAAAAGATCATACCGTGTTCTTTCGTCGGACTAATTCAGGCTGCATTCTTCTAGTTGTCTATGCTGATGATATTGTGATCACTAGCGATTATCGCGTTGGGATTAGTAACCTAAAGGAAGGCCATTCTACAGACATAGTTTTAGACTAAAGATCTTGGGCACCTGCGGTATTTTTTGGGGGTCGAGGTGGATAGAGGTAAGTATGGAATTTTTATTTCTCAGAGAAAATATGTAGTTGACATTTTGCGCGATGCCGGCCTACTTAATGCAAAAAGTATGAAGTCTCTGATGGATCCAAGTGTGAAGCTTCTTCCCGATGACGGTAATGTGTTTTCTCACCTTGAAAAGTATCGCAGAATGGTGGAAAAACTTAATTATTTGACCACCATGAGCAGACTAGATATTGCCTATCCTGTTAGCATTGAGTCAGTTCATGTCTGATCGTTGCATCCTACATTGGAATGCAGTGGTTCGTATCCTGCGGTACCTCCATTCCAACCCTAGGAAGGACTTACAGTTCTGTGACTGGGGTCACTTCCGTACCGAGGGCTATTTTGATGTAGACTGGGCAAGATAACCCGATTGATAGGAGATCCACATTAGGGTTCTCTGTCTTTATTGGTGGGAACCTAGTATTGTGGAAAAGCAAGAAGTAAGATGTAGTGTCGAGGTCCAGTGCTAAGGCGAAATACAGGTCTATGGCGTTGGCAATATCTGAAATCATGTTGGTTCGATAGCTTTTCACTGAATTAGACGAACCGCCTATGCGTCCTACCAAGTTGTGATGTGATAATAAGTCTGTTGTCTACATCGCTACCAATCCAATGCTTCATGAGCGAACAAAGCACATCGAGATCGACTGTCATTTCATCCGCCACGAGTATAAGAAAGGCACTATCGATTTTGGTTTTGTTCGATATGGTGAACAACTTGCTGACTTATTTACTAAGGCGCTGCCTGGGTCTCGTGTTCACTATATTTGTAACAAGTTGGGTATGATTGATATCTATGCTCCAACTTGAGGGAGTGTTAATATATATTGAGTATTAATAATGTTATCCTGTGAGTATGCCCATAGTATCTACTATAGTCTCTCACTTCTTAATAAATATGTGTGTATGCCTCACAATGAGAATACACTCTTTCCGTATTCTCTCATATTCTAATAATCGCACCTTCTAATGAATCAAAATAAGGAATATTAAATATACGTGTATAAATAATTATTTTGGGATTAAGAGTATAAGCACTCGTAATAACAATGGGATGTGAATTAATTTATATAGTCAGTATAAAATTAATTACTTCATTGCGGTTCTATTCAATACACACAATGTGTATTGGCATAATGAGTTAGAACAATTGTTGAAACAACTACCGTTCTCCGTAATCAAAATAGATCTATTAAAGTATTGTGCTACAACCATACCGATGGTGTGCCCAATTCTATTTAAGACTGTGAACCAAAAATTTATATTCTACAAGAACCGATAATCTGATTTTCTGGGCGTAAGTCTAACTGTATACACCAGATTAAATAGTATGTAGAATAAAAGATACTCATGCAAAATATTAAATAAATAATAAAACGCATCCATTGCTTATAAAGATTCTTATAAAATGAGAAAACTAATTTTATTCATAAATAAAATTAAATACTAAAATCCAAAAATATGATTTTTATCATGCAACCCTAGCAGGAAAGACCCCACACATCAATATGAACAATAGAGCAAGGAGAAGTAGAAATAGATATGCTTTTATTAAAAGGTACAATTGACATTTTTGAAAGTTTACATCCACTGTACTCAGGAATATATTAATGGACACTTTGCCTAATCTACCAGACTGAACTAAAGTTTTTAAACACTCACTATAGAAATGTCCTAAATGAGAATGCCAAATGTAAAAAGGGGAAGAATGTTGATTTAAAGAAAAAGACGACATAGCAGCAATGGAAGCCGCAAGAATGTGGAAACTCTCCAAAAGATATAGATCACCAGCTCTATGCTCAATCTCAATCTGCTTCTTGGACGTCCGTTTCTGAATAACACAATCAGTAGAAGAAAGAGGATGACATCAAAACCATAATCAGAAAGTTGATTAATAAACAGTAAACTAACAGATAATTATGGTATGTAAAACACATTAGGAATAAACAAAGAGGACGAGGAAGATGGAACAACCGAGTCAATAGAGACAACGTGCATAGATGTACCATTTGCATTATGAACAGTAATAAGAGAAGAAGGGAAAACACAATTACTAAGATAGGACAAATTAGATGTCATATGATGGGAAAAACCCGAGTCAAAAATCCAAGTTTAAGGTGATATGCTTGACAAGTAAGAACTATGCAAGCTTGAATGGGAAGTAGACATAGAAGCATGTGACTGAGTCCTAAGAGAGAGCATGGCCTAAAATTGATGAAATTGATCTATCAGCGACTAGGATGGGAGAGATGGGGAGCCATTGGATGCAGGTGCGACAAGAGCAATAGGAAGGCGATAGGACAATCTAGGGGTATGGGAGGTGGCTAGTGAGGAAGATTGGCCCTTCTGTGCTAACTTAGGGCAAGTAGACTTTCAATGGCCCTTCTAATGACAAAAATTGCACTCATCCATAACAACTCGTGATTTTGGTTTCCTCATGACTTGAATTAGATGAGGAGAGGGAGTAGGCAACAACACAGGACGGGAAGTGGCACCCATTGACAAGAAAAGGGTGGCAAAGACTGATTGAGAGGGAATAGCCATATGAGCAACCTCGAACGTTGTCTCCTTTGCAATAAGTTCATGAATAGCCCCATCAACAGAAGGCGACAAAGAGCGATGAAGAATAGTGCCACGAAGTGGCTCAAACTGATCACAGAGGGCCATGAGAAATTGTATGAGC
The DNA here is from genome assembly GCA_032270985.1 of Heliamphora pulchella. Lineage (NCBI taxonomy): Eukaryota > Viridiplantae > Streptophyta > Magnoliopsida > Ericales > Sarraceniaceae > Heliamphora > Heliamphora pulchella. Next base: position 27,879 of record JAULJZ010146126.1, on the reverse strand, counting down.
CGTTACTTTTCGCGATACTGAAAATAACTATTAATTAGTTGCAAATCAAAGGGATCCATAAGAGGCAATTGATCCTAGTAAGTTGTCATCTCATTATAAAATTCTTGGATTGATTTGTCATTCTACTTGGTACTTCAAATAGTCATCTCCAATTCATATTGCTTGGCAAAGTTAGAAGTGAGGTACATGCTTTGAAGATAATTCCACACATGCTTGGTGGTCGCATACTTTGAGAATTTCATTCCAACACTTGTTTCCACAGAGTTGTGAAATCAAGTAAGTAATTGTGCATTCTCCATGTCCTAAACTGCAATAGATGCGTCATACCTTTTAGCTTTCGGATCTATAGATCGAACGGTTGAGTATGCTACATAACCCCATTGCCCTTTTCTAATATGGAAATTCTTCGTAACATTGGACCAATTAGGTTCAGATAGGGTTTTTGCAGAGCAAATGGATGTAGATCTAGGGTTTTGAGGTCCAAAGGGGTTCAAATTGCGATGAGTTTATAGATCGCAAGGGTTTTAGATTGCAATCGCGAAGGGATTAGGGTTCAGATCGTGACCTCAATGGTTGATGTTCAGATCGCGATGGGTTCGAAGGCAACAGAAGGTTGTGATAAGGTCACGACTGGTCGGCAACAGATCGACGATGGGTCAGTTATCGACAGCGATGGGTTGGCGAGAGGTCTGAGAGAGCGGGTTTAAATGCAGAGGTGAATCTAGGGTTTCATTTGAAGGGGGAAGTGGTTGTTAGCAGTGACCACAACGGCTGGGGTTTCAGTGGCTCTAATACTATATTAGCAAATATGAGAATTATTATTGCTATTAACAAAGGCTTACTGTTAATGATGGATTATATGATATTTATAAAGAGGCGAGAAATCCTAATAATGTAAAAATGACTAAACTACTTCTTAGCTATATCTAAAATTACAAAAAATACACTCACAATTTAAAGCCAACGTGCCTTCAAGTCATGGGCAACAGAAAATGTTTTTTTTTTTTTCCTTCCTTATTTGGCTTGAAGACCAAAATGCAAAATGCCCCGGTTTAAAGCCAGGTTGTTGTCAACCCACATAATTGTCTTGCGGAGCTAGATCTAAGTATTAATATAGTGACAAAAATTCTTTGTATTTATTTTTTCATTAGAATTTCATATTGAGCAGGGACCTTATTTGAAAGATCTCTTGAAGAGGAATCCAAAAATGTCAGTTTTATTGAAAATGATTTGTAGAATTGAAGTTATGACGTTTTAATGTTTCTATGAAAAACAGACGGAAAAAAATTCCTTCGAGATTTCTTTGAAGTTTTGAAAATGCATTGATTTATAAGGAATCGGTTCAAAATGAAAAGCTCGGGCTCTTTAGAGATATGCCGCGTGTGTGTAATTTTGGCTGCAACGGTTAAAAAAGAATGCTAGATTCGTTTAGGAGAAAAATGAACATTATGAGAGCATTTGGACAATATTTGTAATTTGGCTTCTTTTTGGGTTAAGGTGGTTCCTTCTTTTAAAGGGATACCACTATTTTTTTATATGTAGAGGTTGGAGAGCTTTTTGTAAGTATGAGAAATTTTGTTTCCTGGTTGTGTTCTTGTCCTACACCTTTTGTACCTTTTTATTTTTAGTTTCATAAAAAATCCCTTTTTGTTATCGATCAACAAGCCACCAAAACTTTTAGATTCGCATTACTAACGATGCATGCCACTTGGCACATTTAAAGTGACACTTGAAGCCAAAAATGACTGAGCAGCTTTTATCTTGCATTGAACAGAGCCAGAGGCTTATATTAAGACAGTGATTGGCTGAGGGCTTATAAGCCAACTTTTTTTGGGAGAATATTTTTATCTTTTGTGAACTTCTTCAGCTTTTGGTCAGATTTGTTTTCGATTTTGGTTCAACTTGACTAAAGGAACCTATAAAAGAAATCCAATTTTTTTATGAACTCCATTGAAAAGTAGAAACAAAAAAAGTTGAAAAGGTGACTTACTAAGGTGTTTTTGTCCTTGGTGGACTTTTTTCAATTTGGTTCATGTTTTTATTTTTTTAGTTTAATCTTGTTCAAATGAATTGAAAAGGAAAAAAATTTGAACAAAAGTGTGAAAAAAATTCACCAAAAAAACAGAAAGCTTCTCTAAAAAAGATGGTTTATAAGCCCTCTATAGGCAATTAGCTTAGAGCCGAAAAGCTTTGTTTGGGAACCCAAAGGCTTTTTAGCCTTTTTGCCTTTTTACATAAAATAGTTTTATATATTTTTAAAAAATATCATAACTTTATTATACACATCTGTTTTTTATAAATATTATATTTTTAAAATTTACTCATCGAAATCTATCAAACAAGATTTATATTGAATATAAAATTATGTATAAATAAATTTAAAAATATTATAACAATTTTTTTCCGACTTAAAGCTCTTTTGGCCTAAATGTGACTTAAAGCTCTTTTTGGCTTAAAGCCCTTTTAAGTCCAGCTTTTTAGTTTATTGTCTTTTGGGTTAAAGTCATTCCTATGGTTCACCAAACGAACTTTTTGCTTAATTGGCTTAAAATGACTTTAAGCAAAAACCCTGGCTTAAAGCCTCTCTTTTGCATTGCATTGAAGAGATGCAGAGGCTTGCTTGTATAATAATTGGGATGCCTCTTCCAGCCTGTTTGGGATAGCTTATTTTCATTTGATTTATTTTTGTCTTTAGTGAAACTTTTCTGATTTGGTCCGATATTTTTTACTAATAAATAAGTAAAAAAATCCGATTTTTTATTCTTATAAATAAGTAATAAAATCGGACCAAATTAGAAAAAGGTCAGTAAAGACAAATTAGAAAAAGGTTAGAAAAGACAAAATAAGCCAAATCAGTATAAGAAATCCGAAACGGGATTCCATGTAGGACAAGTTCAAATTTTTGGAAGGGCATGAATTTGGGTGGGGTTGCAGGGATACACGCGATGGAAAGCTGATACCATCCTCGTCCTAAAACAAATCAGCGATTCAATACTCAATGCTATCACTAGTCCTATAGGGGAAAATGTTGGCAAAAAGATGGTTCTTCTATAGGTGCAGGGCGGGGCAGAGTGGGTGGGGCGTCACCGGCTGGGCCAATAGACATCCCTGGTTGGATTGTATTCACGAGGTTGGAGTTATCAATGAACTGAGACAGAGACTCTAACATACGACTTTGGCCGTTGGGAGAGTTCTTGTGGATTTCTGCATTTTTATAGTGATTATAGTTAATGTCTGATTGAATATGTTTATAGAACTATGCATGAATATGTTTCTCTGAAGTTTGTTATACTGTTATTTCATTACCCATCCTTTGGCTTCAATTGGCAAACAAAAGTCAAATTTTCAGAATTTGCTACTTATTCATCATTACATATGTTGAGTTTTCTAGTGGTAGAATCTGAAAACATGTTTTAAATACCCTTGTTATTAGCTTTCCCCAATTGCAGGACTGGGCTGATCTATGGCGACCTGAACTTGCTGGGAAAATTGCAATGGTTGATTCTCCTAGAGAAATTGTTGGTGCAGTATTGAAGTGTATGGGGGCTTCATACAATACAAACAGCATTGATGCACAGGTTGCTGGAGGGAGAAATGCTGTGCAGCAGAAGCTTGCACAGCTCGAAAAACAGGTACAAGGGTGGCATGTACAGTGGCAAACACATGTAAAAAGTGTCTTGTGGTTCCGAATGAATTTATTGTACTGAGTGAAAAAACAAAATGACAAAATGAAGATGACTTTAGATATTATATCAGATCTTGAGCCAAGAATATGCATAAAATATTTATTTGATGGACGTTCCAACTAGTGGAAGTTAGAGAGTCAAATAGTAGAAGAAAAAACAATCAAATTGAGGAAATAGAATAAATATTATTTGATGGACAAGACATTGGTGCATTTGGTATGAGCGGACCCAAAACCTGGCTAAGGTAAACTCAATTGCTTGAAAATTTGGGGTTAACTTTGTAAGAAAGCTAAAAAATGCCACCAACAAAGCTAAGTCAAATCAAAACTTGACCACATTGTTGCTGATTCAGTTTTTCTTTTCTTTTTTTTTTTTGCCTTGATTTTGATTAGCACTTCTGCTCTAGTGGGCCAACCGTTGAACTTTTAACTATTACAACAGAACTGCATGCATGATCTTTATTGAATTATGACTCTTCTGATTCATGACAACATAAACAAATCCTTGCTGATTTTTTCATGCATTTTAATTCCATGCGGAGCAATTTTAGTTTCCATTACTACAATTGGCTGATACTTTTGGTGATTGTATTTCCTTATCCACATTAAATGGCTCTCTGTAGGTTCGACTATTTGACAGTGTGCAATATCTGAAGGCATTTGGAGTGGGAGATGTATGGGTAGCAGTTGGATGGAGTAGTGACGTTCTTCCTGCTGCCAAACGCATGTCAAATGTTGCAGTCATTGTTCCAAAATCTGGAGCTAGTTTGTGGGCAGATCTGTGGGTATGTTGACAACTAACTGTCATTATACTCCAATTGACATCTTAGAAATGAATTGATTTCCCAAAATGATGCTGGATCCATGGGATCTGAAGATCAATTAAACGGAGTTAACGCCGAAATTCAAGAAGAGAGCAAGTAACAAATCATTTCCCATTGATCATGAACTTCTATTTTTTTTTTGAAATATAAAAATATTTCCTTAAACATCCACATGGGATAAACCAAAGTACAAACAACGTATGCAAAGGCAAACAAAACTCCTATTCCCCACCCGTATACAACCGGAATGTAAAAATTTCCCAAAAAATCTATGAAAGAAGACAAATGACATGGTAAACCGCCGTGAAGCCAAAAAAACGAAAGTTGAAAGCACATTTCCTTTCAAAACCAGAACGGGGCATTTAGCTCCCTCAGAAGACCTATAGTTCGTCTCTCCAAGTGCAACACATGATGCAAAGAGTCATCAAACTCCAAGCCTTTCTCTTACTTCTTCTTGGGCATCCCCTAGCTCAACAAGTAAAGAGCTCCTTTAGCGAGTGCGGCATTACCTAAGAGACCCCATAGGTATCATACACGAGCTCCACAACTAATAAATCATCAGGCAGTGTAGCAGCCGATGGTTCATCGATTCTCTTACCTCACCGATTCTTCTGCCCCCTTCCACATATAACACATTCCGTCACATACTGACCCCTTTATCTCAAGTTATCGATGGTAAGTATAACTTCCCTAGATGCAATCCACGTAAAAAACGCCTCTTTGGGGGAGAAAGGGGGGAGGAGCTTTGTACACCAAACCTCCTTCCAAGGAAAACTGCATGCACCCAAGCTAACATGGTTGTTGTAGAGGGATGCCACGGAGTATAGGCCATTAGAAGCAATGGATCACACCATACAATTTTCTAAATCTGGTTGCACCATTATACTAGAAAGGATCAGGGGGTGTGTGGGTTGGATTTGTTCGGATGGAAGAAATATTTTCAATTAACCCACCTTTGGCGGATGACTATTTTTCAACTCACCACTAACCCACTGATCTTTAAAATCAATGGGTTCGATGATATTTTTTGGCGGTTTCAACCCGCAGTTTAGGCGATTTAATAGGTTGAAAAGTTATAAAATTTTGAGATTATTTTCTAAAAATAAAGAACTTATTCAATTATTTTTAAAATATTCAACATGTCAAGCAATAATAATAATAATAGCAATAACAGAATTAAATATTTCTAATAATAACATATACAATGCATACTTATTGAAAGAAAATATTCACAATACATAAAGTTGTAATTAAAATCATAAATATTTTAATTTGTTCTTTATAAATTTTAACAAATATATACTACAGGTAGATTAAGTTGATGGCGGGTTGAAGAATTTGATCGACAACCTATCCATTCTCTTTATTTTTTCACTCAACCCTCCCAACCTAACTCACTTACTCACACAACCCGTGCAGGTTGGGTTTGGTTGGGTTTGAGTTGAGTTGGCGGGTTGAAGCGGTTTGGTAGGCTATTTGCACACCCCTACCAAACAGGTCTACTGGTCTGCCACGTATTCAACCTCCCAATCTAGCAATGCCCTTTTGAACAATGGGATCCAGATATCAACGCCAACGCCAACGCCATAATCCAATACAAGAGCTTCCTTATCAACCGCTATGCTAAAAAGATCCGAGTACACTTCATGTAAAGGTTTATGCCTACACCAAGTATCAAACCAATATCAAAACCAAAACCTAATCCTCCTCCCATTACTCACTCTAAAAGAAAAGTGAGGACAAAAATCTTTACAAACTGCATAATGCTTTTCCTGATCCCCATCCCATAAGCAAGTCTAGTGGGTCCCGTAGATTTCCCACCACTATGGTACCAATACTTCTCAACCACCACCCTCCTCTACATGCTACTCCTTTAAAAAGCGAATTTCCACATTCGGTTTCCCAATAAAACCCTATTAATCAAGGAAAAATTCATAATACCTCAACTACCCCCTCCTTTGGTAAAAGGACGATCACCATTCATTCTACCAGATCATACTTAAATTTATTCCCACACCCCTCCAAAGGAAATTTCTCATCAACTTCTCCAACCACCGAACCACTGACATAGGAATCTTAAAAAAAGTCACGAAGTAAGTCCGCAAACTCAATAAAATGCTCTTGATCAAGGTCAATCTACTCTCTTAGGCAAATATTGATCCTTCCAAGAGGATAATCTCTCTTCAAACCTCTACACCACCGGGTTACAAATCACTTCAGATTTGAAGAAGGAACCCAAAGGTAACTCCAAGTACGACGATGGCAAGGTCTCAACACCACATCTCTTGTTCACTGCCAGGGCCTTGGGTAAACATCCCACCGGAATGATAGCGCTCCTTGCCAAATTCTCTTGGAGCCCTAAAGACGCTACAAAACAGAGAGGTAAATCTAAGAAACCTCAGCTTTGTCACATTTGCTCCACAGAGTACCATAGTATCATCTGTAAAAAATGAGACAGTAATATTGATGAATGATGAGTTCTCCCTGACTCCTACCCTGAACCCTAAATATGCCCATCTCTAGTTGCCTTAGATATCATTCGACTGAAAGCTACCATCACAACCAAAGATAAGAAGGGGGACAGAGTGTTGCCTTGTCTCAATCCTCTTGAACTAACAAAGAAACCCTTAGGAACACCGTTAACAAGAATAGAGAACTTGACTATGGAGATGCATAACCGAATCCACCTCTTCCACTTCCTCCACCTATCCCCAAAGCCTATTCTCCCCATATATTCATTAGCAATTAGAGCTGCATCAATAATATGTCTGCTTCCCATAAAAGAATTTTGAGACTCCGAAATAAACTTACCAATTACCTCTAAGCCTCCTAGCTAAAAGTTTTACCAATATTTATACACACCCCATAAGACTAATCGGTATGAAATCCTTAATATCAATCGCCCCTCCTTTCTTGGGAACTAAAGCAATAAAGGAAGCATTAAGACTTCTTTAAAACTATCCCGAATCAAAGAAGAAATGAATAGTGGCCATAACATCCCCCTTCACAACACCTCACGTGCTTTCGAATGGTTGAGGAGATGACAACTCTAAAAAAGAATGGTACCTGGGAGTTAGTCTCTTTTCCAAAAGAGAAGGTAGTTGGGTGGAAATGGGTCTTTACAGTAAAGTACAAGGAAGATGGATCCGTTGAGAGATTCAAGGCAAGGCTAATTGCTAAGGGTTTTACTCAAACTTATGGCATTGACTATCAGGAAAATTTTGCTCGGTACTCTTATCATGTGCTGTTAATATGGGTTGGCCTCTCTAGCAATTGGATGTAAAGAATGTATTTTTCTGTGGAGATCTAGAAGAAGAGGTATTTATGGATGTACAACTGGGTTTCTCATCTTATGAAAGTGAAGGGAAGGTGTGCAAATTGAAGAAGGCTTTATATGGGCTAAAACAGTCCCATCGAGCATGATTTGATTGATTCTTCAATGCCATGTTAAAATTTCGATACCGACAGAGTCATGCAGACCATACTATGTTTATCAAGCAAGACAATAACAAGATCACAATTCTTATTGTATATGTTGATAACATAGTTGTGACATGTAATGATACTGAGGAGGCATCCCGTCTTAAGACAAACCTAACAAAAGAATTTGAGATGAAGGATCTAGGGATACTAGATATTTTCTTGGAATTGAGGTGGATAGATCAAATAATGGGATCGTCATTTCCCAAAGAAAGTATATTCTTGACCTTCTAGAGGAAGCTAGTATGATGGGTTGTCGACCTACATATTCACCTATTGAGGTTAATCATCGTTTCAGTAGTTGTGATGGAGAACCTGTCGACAATGGTCAATTTTAGGGGCTTGTAGGAAGATTAATATACCTCTCACACCAAACGTGATATTGCATATGTTGTGGGGGTTGTCAGTCAGTTCATGCATGATTCCCGTAGTGTATATCTTGACGTTGCTTATCGTATTTTGTGATATCTTAAGTCTGCTCCTGACAAAGGACTCTTGTTCTCACGTCACGGTCATATGACATTAGAAGCTTTCACAGATGCAGATTGGGCTAGTTCAGTTGATAATAGATGATATATATCGGGGTATTGCACATATGTAGGAGGTAATCTGGTTACTTGGCGAAGTAAAAAGCAAACAGTAGTAGCTTAATTAAGTGCAGAGGCTAAGTATAGGGCTGTAGCATATGGCATGTGCGAACTCATATGGCTCCAAGTGCTATTAAAGGATTTGGGATTGAGTGTGACAAACCTATATAATTGTATTGTGACAACAAGGTTACCATTAATATTGCTCACAACCCTGTGCAGCATGTGTGATGCCCCGAATTTCGGGAACGTCTAGAACGATAATTAAATAATAAGGCTGCGGAAATTAAGTAATGATAATACCCATATATGTCGTAAAATAAAATAATGTAGAATTAAATATTACAAACCCAAATAAAATTTTCTTGAAGTACATCAAAATAATAAAAGAAATAAGCATAAAATTGCATTCTAATCACGAGAGCCAAGGCTCCACATCTACGCCAGCATACTCGTCAATAGGCTCTTCTAGCTTCTTAAAACTTGACATGGAATGCCAGAGAAGTTCACATCAACATACAAGTATTTTTCATGCAAACAAGTCATAACATTTTATACATGATAGGAGATATGTTAATGATGATGCTGCTCATTTAAATTACTAAGTTCAATTAGTCCCTAGGTTATGCTAGGTTATCCCAACCGGGGAAAACCTTCCTAACCCTAATCCAATCCACATAGACCAAGTCTATCGATCGATTATAGGCATTCCTTCAGCCGTGGGATGACTACGTAGTCGAACTAAGTGTTTAATCGGGTTATCACTAACGGCAAGGTGTGGAGTAAAAAACATCAACATGGTCTGGCTTTCGGATCTCAGGTCGAGGTCTAGTGCTGGATTGCGATTATTCTAACACTAATTATTTTACCACCCGATCCATCCTTCGTCTTGTCGGTTAGGGTAAAGACTTCGGGCATATCCATTGTGAGACACTGACCCGTTTTAATTTTTGCGAGGTTTCGACGTGTTGTTATTCGTTTTCGTGATAGCATGCTTATATATGTTTTTATGCATGATCGAGCTTAGATATGCATGTTGAGTTAGTTATCGGGGTCGTTGGCCGTTGTGGTGCGAGTTTCAAAAAAAATAAAGATATTTTCGCGAGCCTATAAATATCTAGCCTTAGATATTTTGGAAAATATATTTTCATAACTTCCTAACTAAGTTTCCTTTTTTTCAAACGAAAGCTCTGCCTTCTCTCTAACTTCTCGGGGGCCCGGGGTTTTGTTTTCGACGATCCAACAGCTGATCCTTACTATTGGCATTGGAGGCTACGAGTTCATTCGGACGGAATTTTATTTCGACAAAATTCATTTTTGCACGTGGATCGAGGCATCAAGTTTTTGACTCACCGAGGTAGAATCCTAGACTCTCATGTCTTATAAGGGTGCTACGTGAAATCTTGTGTCTTTACCGTTTAAAAATGTATAAAAAATCTATTTATGTTTTGAAAGGTTAGGTTTTGGTTTTAAACCGTTTTTTGTTGTTTTGAGTTGGATGAAATCGGGTTTTGAGTGTTCCTTTTGAGGTTTTGTAGTCGTCTTGCGCTTGGGTATGTCCGAGGGTATTGAAAGGGAGTTTAGAGGCTTCGTTTTGGGGTTGAGATGGTGGTTCCCGTAACTCGGAGTCAGTTTCCGCCGTGGGTCAGTCGACTGAACTGGGTAGTTCAGTCGACTGGACTTGGTGGTTCAGTTGACTGAGTTGGTTCTGTGTTAAGGTTTTGGTTTCCAGTAGCTTTTCAGTCGCCTGAATTATGGGGTTCAGTCGACTAAAGTGCTGTTGGAGTTGTTTTGTTGTTTTGGAGGTAGTGTTGTGGTCTCGGGGGTTTGGTTAGGTCTGGTTGTCATCCTTGGGGGTGGCGTGGGTTGGTTTATTGTGGTGTTTGGACATCGTGGGGTGTGTAGCATAGTTGGTGGGTTGGTTTACCGTGGTGTTTGGACATCGTGGGGTGTGTAGCGTAGTTGGTTTTTTTTATTCTTTTCTAGAGGGTGGGTCTCGAAACGTTAGTGTTTTGTGAAAATCCTTGTGGGAGGTTTTGTGTTGGCTTTCGGGTTAGGTTTGATTTTGTGGGTTGATGGTCATCCGTAGGAGTGGATGTTGGGTTTCATGGCACGTGTTGTCGTGTCGGGTTATGTGGCGAGTGGTGTCATTATGTGAAGTTTATACGTGGTTTTATATATGCATGAGTTGCATGGGTTGCGTGAGTAGCATGGGTCGCGTGTGTAGCGTGTGACGTGATTTTGTAAGACATAGCGTGAGTGCATGGTTGTGGGCATATAAACTCTGGTTTTATTTATGCATAAGTATTCTGAATATGAGCATTGAATATACGGTTCTCTGAATGTTAACTCTGGTTAATGGTGCATTAGTTAGGGCTGCAGTCACTCGGTGAAAGTCTGAGAAGGTGCATTAGTTGGGACTGCGGTCTCTTTGTGAAAGTTCGAGAAGGTGCATTAGATGGGGCTGAGGTCCCTCGATGAAAGCCCGAGAAGGTACATGGATTGCATGTGAAGCATTGTGTGTTTTCGAACCGTTTTCAAGTCTTGTGTTAGCCGTGATATAAAATCGTTTTCAAACTATTTTCGAGGCTCATGTGAGTCAAAGCAGCACATCGGTTTCTGAGCATGTTTAGCTTTTATTTTATGTTTGTCTAGTTTTTGCTGAGCTCTGGCTCATAGCATGGGATTTGAAATGTTTTTTAGGTAACGGTTATGCAGGTTGATTCGGTGGAACCGGAGAGGGGCGGAAGAACTATAGTCTTCCTTTTTGCACCTTTTTGGATCATGTATTGTTATTACATGTTATCGGTGTTGGAACCGTATGTATTGTAAGCCCTTTTGGCGGTTATATCTAATGCATATATGATTATACCTGAGAGTGAACATTGGGCTGGGTGTTGTGTATGCTTGATTTTGGGATTTTCACGTGACCTGGAATTTGGAGCGTGACAACATGGTATCAGAACTTTGAGTTCGAATATCGAAGAGCGGTGGGAAAAGGGTGCATCACCGTGTGAGATTGATTGCGTGTGCTTGATTGCATGTGTTTAAATGTTTTGATAGTACAAGCATGATAGTGTGTTGAACGTGTGAATGTTGTGTATATGTCAGCATGGAGGTTGAACATTAGGAATGATTAGTCTTGTTTTTGGGCGTTTGGGTTAACAAGCTTGGAAGCCGAGTTAAAAATGCGTTTGGCCGACGTGTTTTCTGATAAGGAATCTAAGCAGGTTATCCAAGTCGTTTCTCCTCGGTATGTGGGGTTGGTTTAGCATGAAGTTATGTGGCTGTGTTAGTATGCTTACATGGTTAGCGTTTATGTTCATGCGATGTGCTGTGTCTTATGTTCTGTCTTTCCTTTCATATTGACGTGATGTCTGCGCGGAGAGGACGAGGCCGTGGTCGAGGCCGTGGCTGTGGTCTTGGTCAAGGGGATATGCCTATCCCTGTTGCTGGGGATGTAAATGCTCCCCAGGGACCTGTTGTTGCGGTAGGGTTGCTGCGTGCGCTTGTTGGTTCCATTGGTCAGTTGGTTGAGACTGCTAGGGGGACAGAGAGAGAATCTGAGCCGAGAGCAACAACGGCGATGCGAGAGTTTAGACGTATGGATCCACCTACTTTTGCTGGAGATCCTGATTCTACTGTAGCGACAGAATGGTTAGAATTGGTGATCCGGATCCTTGACACATTGCAGATAGTTGAGGACAAGTTGCGGGTTTCTTTTGCCACTTTTCAGCTGAGAGGTAATGCTCACGAGTGGTGGAAATACGCCTAGAATACTGTGGAGGGCACGTGGGCAGCTTTCACATGGGTTTTTCTAGAGAAATACTTCCCGGCTTCTTCGAGGGATTTGTACAGGGAGGAGTTCTATGCCTTCACACAGGGGCCGATGAGTATAGCGCAATATGAGGCCAGATTTACGAGCCTGTGTCGTTTTGCACCGGAGATGGTGTTGATTGACGAGTTACGTTCGAGACGGTTTGATTGGGGTTTGAAACCGGCGGTCAGGGAGCGGGTGGCTGGTATGGGGCGGCGTGCTTTTATAGAGCTGGTGGCGTCAGTAGCAAGGATCGAGAACACCTTGAGTGAGACCGTGGACTTAGGGAGGTCAAAGCACAGCAGAGTGGAGCAGAGGCGCAATCAGCTGGGCGCTCCAGCAAGAGGCAAAGGCCCTTTGGTCCTAGTTTTCATCCATTTGGATTACCACATCAGTTTTCTGCACTAGCACCATCAGTGGCTTCATCTGGGAGGCCAGATCAGAGAGAGTTGATATGCTATCAGTGTAGGTAGTCGGGGCATCGTGTGGTGGATTGCCCGCAGCCGAGGCAGTCCCAGGGTTCATCGGTTCAGTCACAGGGGAGAGAGCTATAGATTTGTTATGGATGTGGCCAGCTGGACATATTCGCAGGAACTGCCCTCAGGGAGGCAGTGTACTGGGCACGGCAGGCACACCACTGAGTTTGTTTGTGTAAGGTCAACCAGATTACCGACAGCAGCACCCTGCAGTTTAGACTTCCTGAGTTACAGAAGGGGGTACTTCAGTTCAGTCAGTACAGCAGCCGACAGTGCCAAGCCATGGCGAACAGACCAGGATGACGCAGGGCCGAGTGTATACCCTCACCAGCTTTTAGTTCTTCCAAGGCATCGATTGTGCCTAATGATACAGCTACTCCTCCAGGGAGCAGAGGTACTTTCTGAGTGTACAAACTTTGGGCCAATATTTTATCGACACAGGAGCATTGTGTTTCTTCATTTCACATGTTGTGGGGTTGGTGATAGACTCCGGGGGTGGTGTGTTTTGTTGAGACATCGGTTGGTGAGGATGTGAGGTTAGACCCTGTGTCTTTGAGATAGTTAGCCATTGTTTAGAATGTACAACTTTGTTTGACTGCATCTTAGGAATGGTTTGGCTGACCATCTCTTATGTCTGTGTAGATTGCGATTGACGGGGTTGTTTTTTTTTGGCTGTGTTGAATTTCGGGGATGAAATTCCTTTAAGGGGGTAGCGTTGTGAGACCCTAACTTGTTTTAATTTTTGCGAGGTTTCGACGCGTTATACGTTTTCGTGATAGCATATTTATATATGTTTTTATGCATGATCGGGCTTAGAAATGCATCTTGGGTTGGTTATCGAGGCCATTGAGCGTTGTGCGAGTTTAAAAAAAAAACAACAAAAAAAAAGAAAAATAGATATTTTCGCGAGCCTATAAATATCTAGCCTTACATATTTTAAAAAAGATATTTTCATAACTTAATTAAGTTTCCTTTTTCCAAACGAAAGCTCTGCCTTCTCTCTAACTTCTCGGTGGTCCGGGGTTTGGTTTTTGACGATCCAACAGCTGATCTTTGCTATCGGCATCGGGGGCTACGCGCTCATCTGAACAGAATTTTATTCCGACGAAATTCGTTTTTGCATGTAAATCGAGGCGTCGAGTTTTTGACTCACCGAGGTAGGATCCTAGACTCTCATGTCTTATAAGAGTGCTACGTGAAATCTTGTATCTTTACCATTTAAAAATGCATAAAAAATCGATTTATGTTTCGAAAGGTTAGGTTTTGGTTTTAAACCGTTTTTTATTGTTTTCGGTTGGATGGAATCGGGTTTTGAGTGTTCCTTTTGAGGTTTTGTGGTCGTCTTAGGTTTGGGTATGTCCGAGGGTGTTGAAAGAGAGTTTGGAGGCTTCGTTTTGGGGTTGAGATGGCGGTTCCCGTAGCTCGGAGTCGGTTTCCGCTGTGGGTCAGTCGACTGAACTAGGTAGTTCAGTCGACTGGATCAACAGTTTGGTGGTTCAATCAACTGGACCTGGGGTTTTAGTTGACTGAGTTGGTTCTGTGTTGAGTTTTTGGTTTCCAGTAGCTTTTCAGCCGCCTGAATTATGGGGTTCAGTCGACTGAAGTGCTGTTGGGGTTGTTTTGTTGTTTTGGAGGTTGTGTTGTGGCCTCGGGAGTTTGGTTAGGTCTGGTTGTCATCCTTGGGGGTGGCGTGGGTTGGTTTACCATGGTGTTTAGACATCGTGGGGTGTGTGGCGTAGTTGGTTTTTTTTTAATTCGTTTCAAGAGGGTGGGTCTCGAAACGTTAGTGTTTTGTGAAAATCCTTGTGGGAGGTTTGGTGCTTGCTTTCGGGCTAGATTTGGTTTTGTGGGTTGATGGTTGTCTGTGGGAGTGGATGTTGGGTTTCATGGCACATGTTGTCGTGTCGGGTTATGTGGCGAGTGGCGTTGTTCTGTGAAGTTTATACCTGGTTTTATATATGCATGAGTTGCATGGGTTGCGTGAGTAGCATGGGTCGCATGTGACATGGTTTTGTAAGACATAGCGTGAGTGCATGGTTGTGGGCATATAAACTCTAGTTTTATTTATGCATAACTGTACGGAATATGAGCATTGGAGATACGGTTCTGTGAATGCTAACTTTGGTTGACGATGCATTAGTTGGGGCTGCAGTCTCTCTGTGAAAGTCCGAGAATGTGCATTAGTTGGGGCTGCGGTCACTCGGTGAAAGTCCTAGAAGGTGCATTAGATGGGGTTGAGGTCCCTCGGTGAAAGCCCGAGAAGGTACATAGATTGCATGTGAAGCATTGTATGTTTTCGAATCGTTTTCAAGGCTCGTGTTAGCCGTGATATAAAACCGTTTCAAACTATTTTCGAAGCTCCTGTGAGTCAAAGCAGCACATCGGTTTCTGAGCATGTTTAGTTTTTATTTCATGTTTGTCTAGTTTCTGCTGAGTTCTGGCTCACAGCGGAAGGGCATCTCACCCTAGTAGTAAACAATCTGCCAAAAGGGCATCTCACCCCTAAGACTTGTTTGCTCTGTATAGAGTGCCCCGTGGTTCCTCGAGTGTTGGCCACAAAGAGGAATGCCATAAACTAGGGCGCTATTGGCCATTAACCACTCGCTCGCCGGCCGCTCGAGCTTCGCGTTTCCAATTCGTTATCCTTACCGTCTTCTCCGCACCACTGGAAGCTTCAAAAAGATAAGTTGTAAGAATGCAATGAGCCGTCTCGAAATCACAAGTAACTGTGCATATAACATCCGGGGAACCGCCTCGAAATCACAATAATATATAAATCCACAGAACAAGTTCGAAAATTTTTACAACCCTATGATTCATTTCATCCTCCGCTTTAAAATTTTTTGAACCCCATGATTTTTGACCCAATGATAATGAAATATATGATATTATGCTAAAAATATAAATTTTCAACTTAGAAAAGAAATCTCATGCCAAATGCTTGATTATTAATATGCGAAAAATAAACATAGCATTCATGCTAGCATGCTCAGGCATAAAGAACTCATTATGTAAGCATTTAAATTGAACCAAACACACATTTAATCAGATTTATCATCAATAATCATGTAAATAAAATAAACAAAGTATCATGCATCACAATTATTTAAACATGGCATAGCATGAACATAAGGCATTAAAGAAGATGGCCTAAACACCTATGCTTTCACTAACCACATTCAGGATTTTAGTTTTTGCTTTTGTTTTTGGGGTCTTAAAAATATCAAATTTTCATAAATAAATATGAAAATTGGTAGGTAACTTATTTGGAATGTTCTGAGAACTTTTTGTGAAGAAAACGTTTTTGGATTTTGCCTCTAAGGCCTCAGTTTTTGGACAACAAAAATGGGTGACAGGTTGTGTGCATGCTTCAGCATGACAGTGGGCTTGTTAGTCAACTTTGAAAATTAAAAACGAGTACTTACCCCCAATGGATAATTTTTATCATTTTTACAGAGGTGGATATTTATGTTATGAAGTTATGAGATTTGACCTTGCTCAAAAAGCTTTTATATTTTATTTTTAAACAATTTTCTACCAAACAGTGTTCAGATCTGACACTTTTTGGGAGAAATAACACAACTCTCTCTACACTCAAGCTTTTCGAGTGATTCCAGTGGGGTTTGAAAGATAAAAGAAATATATAACTTTTCTTACTAGTTTCATGCAAAAAGTTTGCTTCTACAGAAAATGGCGTTCCAAAGTTGTCCTTCCAGGCAGCATTTTTAGCTATTTTTAAATCCGAATTTTAAAAATATGAAAAATAAATGAACTAGGCTTAAAGATGTAATGCCCCGGCATTCGGGCACGTTAAGACATACGTATAGATACCAATAGGGTTATACTAGCGTTTCATTAATACTTAAATAAGGTAATTCATACATAAACATGAAGTTCTCTTAACGATAGCCACAAAATTTAATAAATACAATTATCCAACACAAGTTATTTATTAAAGACGGGAAAAAAACCCAATATAACTTAAAAGAAGGGGTACAATCTTGAATCCGTTCTTCGTAAGCAGTCCATACTTCCTGTGGTCTCTGATAATTGCCTTGCCCAGCAAAATCCTCTTGGTCCTGAAACTTGACTTTACCACCTACGGCATAAACGCCGTGAGTCGAAGCCTAGAAGAAAACTCTCCAAACCCACTATCCAAACTCACCGTTCAAAATTACTAAAACGCATTCCAACTAAGCATCACTCCTCAATAAAATCATCATACATTTAACAGTTAGAGAGACATTTAAAGACTTGGCTAAAAATTTATATAGCTTGGCACGCAATATGGGTGCAAAAGAAGTAATAAAGATAATGATGAATGCTTTCCAATTTATTATTAGATTTAATTAAATACTAAGTTATTCTAGGTTAACCCAACCGAGGGTAACCGTCTTAACTCCGATCAACATCATAGACCAAGTTTATCGACCCATATCAAAGCACAATATTAGCCGTGGGGTTACTACGTAGTCGAACTAAGTATCCAGCAAGGTCATCACTGACGGCAAGGGCGTGGACAACTCAACATTTCGGGCCATCGGATCTCAAATCAAGGTTTAGTGTGAGATCAACGTATATTCTAACACCGATTATTTCGCCACTCGAACCACCTTCACCATGAGGTATCACCTCAAAAATTCATATCATGGCATCCAGCCGAAAAACATTTGATCATGGCACATAGGCCAGGGGACATCACGCCAAAAATCATTTCATCAGTATCATCAAGATCGTAACCACAAGGCACCGCCCAGAACAAGTACCATCCTAGGCTCATTTCATCCACCGTTATCATTTATGTGATTCCCGCACACCCCAATCCTGAAATGACAAATGTATGTCCCATCCTATGCATGGATACACTGATGCATGTGATGTTATGATTATGCTCATGTTACAACTATAACAATGCTCATGTTACAACTATTTTAAGTATAATGTACAACTAAGCATAGCATGAAGTACAACTAAGCATAGCATGAAGTACAACTAATCATAGGGTACAACATTCAAAAGCATGGTCCTAATCTCATGGCATAGTCATTTTTCATCATATAATTGCATTAGATTAGTATTCACATATTTTAAATCAAATAAATTATGTAATTCATTTCAAACAACAAGAGCATGCTTCACCAAATACTTTACACTTGACTTGTTAACTTTCAACTACTTATTTGTAAACAACAGAAACTTTTTGAGGTACTTAGACTTGGACTTAGCTTCTGGTTTTTGGCCACAAGTTAAATAAAAATATTCTCTACAACTTTTATGAAGAACACTTTGGCTAAATCCTAGAGCAATTAGGTGATTTGGCCCTCGCAAATGAAAACAGTTCAACACTACTTAGAAATTTTACTGAAAAAGGATCTCTGTTGGTCTCGGTTTTGGGGCATCAAAACAGATCCTACGAAGCTCAATTTTGGACATACTTTAGTTTAAGATGTCCTCTACAAATCTCATGAAGAAGGCTCAGGGTGGTTCTTAAGAAAATATTGGAGAAATAACTTGATTTAGAAAATGTGTTCAGGAGGCATCAAACACTCAGCAGAGTTAGTTTTTAACAGAGAGTTTGAAAATCATTTAGGCAATCATACAGAGGCTTTTGAACCTAATTTTTGGACAGCAACTAGATAAAAATATCCTTAATATTTTTCATGAAGATCACTTTTGAAAAAAATCATTAAAAATGGAGGTTTTGAACCACACAAAAACATGTGACAGAAAGTTCCTTTAATCACTGAACATGAACAAAGAGTTTCAGAGGTGATTTGACCATTCAAAACTCGACATCTTAGGCTCATATTTGGTGGGTAGCTAGATAAACATGGTTACAACTTTCATGAGACACCTAAGCTTGGTTCACGTTTTAAAATACGGTTTTTAGCTATGCAACACAGACTGATTTGAAAATGACATGTTTTGGGAGGAAGGCCATACCTCGAGTTTTATCCATTCAACTCAGTTTAAACAAATTTTAGATGAAACATAACATAAAAATTTAGGTTTGGACATAAAGCACACACTTATAACATTATTCTACAATTAGTTATGACTTTTCAAAAATCGGGACAGAGCTAAAAATCTCAAATCTCAGGTTAAGTTTTAGCCTCCTAGCATGGTGTATGTCTTATTTTAGTCCATTTTTTTTGCATGCATGATTTGTAGACTCATATATCAAAACTCCAGAACTTAGAGAAGTCATCAAACTCAAAGATAACAACATGCAAGTATACAACAAGCCATAAAAATTATGAACAGTCCATAATCTCTTACTACGATGCCTTTTTGGTTCATGTTTTGATTCTGATTTTTGGATTCGTTTTCCGAGATGGATTGAGGGGAGTTTGAGGTGAGTGAATTTAGAAAGTTTAGAGATTTTCTTACCTTGTTGGATGATCTAAGGGTAGAAGTTTGAATGGACTTTAGCTTTGTGCACCTATGGGGACCTTCCTAACTCCTCCTCTTGGGTTCTCTTATTTCCTTGTTCTTTCTTCTTCTTTCTTCCCTTCGAAAACTTCAAAAATTTCTGGTATTTCTCTCACTATCTCTAGCTAAAAATGGAGGAGAAATGGTGAAAAAGGGTCTCTTATTTATAGGAAAACTGGTAAGTAGGAATTATGATTATAGTATAAGTAATTTTTGAATTATCTTAATTTTGATTGGTTACATGGCTGATGTGCTCTATTTAAGAAATATTTGTGTAAGATTTTCAGATGGGATTTCATCTAGGGGCTGTTTGGGTGGCTCAATGTGTTGAATTTTTGCTTTAATTGCTTGTTTGGTGGTGTTTTGGACTATATTGTCCAAGAAAGTGTTTTAAAGATTAATTTGATGTATCTTTTTGATCTTCTTATCTATTCAAATGAATTATTTTAATAAGTTTATGATTAGTTTATTATTTTTATAGTTTAATATAAATTTGACAACAATTGATTAATTAAGTGTAGGCAATTAAGTTACTTTAAGCTATTTTAACTAGATGTGTTATTTTGGCTTTATTAGGTGTGTAAGAGTTTTAATAATGATTTATTAACTTTTGCTGGCTTAAAATATTATATTATTATTCATATTACTTGTTTGAATATTTTTGGGTCATAATGATGATTGATCTGTACATTTGTTTCTTAATTTGAGCTTAAAATGCAAAAAAGAGACTTTTTAGCACACATTCCTAGGCAAACCAGTCTCTAGAGGATATTTTGGTCATTTTGTTGTTATTTTGTCTTTTACCACTTATTTTAATTTAAATCTTCAATTAGGGTGTCCATGTGTCAAATTTTGAATTTTTAAGATTTTCTTGTCTCAGAGGCAAAATGGTAATTTTATCCTTTTTATGAGATTTTATAATTTTTAAATTAATATTTTAAGATAATTAAATAATTTCTAGGGTTTTAGGCATTCTTTTTCTTGTATTAGGGTTTTGTCTCTCAGGTGTTAGATCTTTTAGGGTTTTGATCGTATTAAGGTTTCTAGCCTTATTATGACTTAAGATTTTTTTGGTTTACCGTCGCTAATCCTATGATTTAGAACTGGATCCTTACAATCTACACCTCTTAAAATAAATTTCGTCCCCAAAATTTCGCAACATACTTCTTCATGTGGATGACCAGTCTCATCGCTCCCTCACGTTCCCAAGTCATTATCTCAACTCCGTTGTGCTGCTAGAGAACACGTGCAATTGGGATTGTTCTTCCTCTGAGAATTTTATTGTCGTTTGATTATCTTCATTGGCTTTTCTTCGAATGTGGCATCTTCGTCGATGTGGAGCTCTTTCCGGTTGAGTGTAGGCAGGATCAGGCACATACCTTCTCAACATATCTTCAATGGTTTGAATTGTGCATTCGGATTGTCTGTCAATTTGAGGGTGAGACGCGGTGTTGAATCAAGGTTCTGTTCTTGAGGCTGTTTGTAAACGTTGTCTGAAACGTTATGTGAAACTCGGGTCTCAGTCGAATACAACGAAGGTGGGTAATCCTCGTAAGTGCATAATCTTACGAATGTATTTTTGGCTTGAACTCTTCGATGTGTCGGGTGGTCTAATTGGTAGAAAGTGAGCGATTTTGATGAAGTGATCTGCTATAACCCGAATGTCATTGTATCCTTGAGGCGATCTCGTTTTTCCGGTGACAAAGTCCATAGTCACATGCTTCTATTTCCATTCCGATCTTTCCAAGGGTTGTAGCGTTCCTCCTTGCTTTTGGCCTTTGGCCTTGACGTGTTGGTACGTAGGGTTTGTGCGTCTCCTCCAATGACTGGGTCGTTTCTCAAGTAGTTAATCGCCCTAGGGTAAAACGAACTTGGCAAGAGGTATGGCTGTGGTAATTATCTAGTCATGTAACCTGTTGTGGTTCGGTGGTTAAATCTTCATCAGACTCCTAGCGTTCCTTGTCGTAATCAAGATTCTTTTGTTCTTAAATAGTGATGACCGAATTTGGATTCTAACGTTTTGAGAAAGGTAAGTGTGAGTATCGATGCTTGTAGATGTACCTCATTCGCTTGCATAGTAAGTTGGATATCTTGAACTCGACGTTGTCTCTTGTCTTCTGTTTTCTTACTGGCGGTATAACTTTTTGCCCCTTAGTTCCTTGGATGGTGAGTTAGCTATGAGCTAATCTGGAGAAGTTTGAAATCTGTCGTACGGTTGTGTCATGAGTCCCTTGGTGCAAAGCTGTCGTCGTTGATGGCATAGTTCCATTCGTTGGGGCTTCCAAGTAAGACGTAGTTGGTTGAATGAACCCTTACTTGGCTGTTCCTATAGTCGGGGTTTGGTTCTTCAAATTTGTTAAATGCAGAAGTTGGTAGACATTCTAAGTCGTAACACCAAGAAGGGATCTGCTTCACGATTCAAAGAGGTGTTAGGAGGTTCCTGTGCATCGTCTAAGTTTCCCGTGAAGGCGCTAAATCCTAATGATGCAATATCCTGTTAACTATTGTTATTCACACGTCTACTGGGTAAGGTTTTGAAGGTCAATCAAGGATAGATCGAGGCTCATAAAAACATGTGTGGGGTTCAATAAGGATGGTTAATTCAAATTTACTGGTCTTAGGGAAAATGATTGTAGAGCGACGAGCGGTCAACCGTTTAGCCAAGGATTTCGAATGATGTATTAGGCTGCACGAAATATAGCTGGGGGGCTTAAGCAGCTAAGGGAAGGAGAACAAGTCCTTTACCGAGATTCAAGGGGAGACTCTCAGATGGTTCAAAAGATAGATTGGATGAAGTCAAGTGGTCATGGTTAAGGCAATCACCGTTGACCCAAATTAAGAGGTTTATTGGGGTTCAAGTGTAGGTGAAACATGGGGAGAGCAATGAACAACACTTAAAGAAACGTTCTCAGGATCAATCTGCAATAATCATATCTTGACAAAAAAGAGGTGTTAAGCAATGGGTAGCCAAACTAGATATTTGTCCTGAAGTTACATCGATCTAACGCACTTCAATTCAAGCATCCAAGTCTACTCTCTAGGTTGGGATTTCAAGAGTAAATAAGAATTCACAAAATTTCTTCAGTCGAGTGTGGTATCAAGATCGTGAGAAGATGAATGGTAGCAGAGGGTCTTATCAATGTCGAATGTCCAGTGCTAAAGAAATGATTTCGAGTTCCATGAATGAAAAATTAGTTCAAGGATGATGACTTGAATCGAAGGAGAATCAAATGCGAACACTGGTCATCATCTAGGCATGGCTCAACGATGAAAACTCGAAGATAAGGGTATTTTTTAGGATTAAATTTCCGATAGGGCTACCAACAGGAGTTAGGTGCAGAAGGGTTACTGACGAATGATACTTGACGGTACCGTTGAGGACTGATGATATAAGAAGGAAGTACATGTAAAGAACTTCAATTAGGTATAAAAGTTGACACAAGGGCTTGGGATAAACAAGAAAGGAACTAATAAGGATGAAGTTATGGGGTTCTAACGGAGGCTCTCGATATAATATCTGAAACTTTTCCTAGTGCGTATTCCTGTCTACCCCCCTTAAAATATAAATAACCCACTGCATGGATCTCTAGTCTTCGATCTTGATGTCTTTATTCGTCCTTCGCATGTAGATTCTCTGCTGCCTTCGAAACCGAAAGCATCCTAACACGACTCGCTATAAGGCTTAGACTTAGCAAATTTTAGCTCTTATAAGTTATAGATGATAACAATAATTAATATAACGCCTCCAAAGAGCTTCCACGCGACAGAACGCATAATTTTTCCATAACCCAAGACTTGAAGGTTCACTAAACCGAGGCTTTGATACCAAACTGTAACGCTCCAACTTCTGGGCACATTAAGACATATGTATAGATACCAACAGGGTTATACCAGCGTTTCATTAATACTTAAATATGGTAATTCATACGTAAACATGAAGTTCTCTCAACGATAGCCACAAAATTTAATAAATACAACTATCCAACACAAGGTATTTATTAAAGACGAAAAAAAACCCGATAAAACTCAAAAGATGGGGTACAATCTTGAATTCGTTCTTCGTAAGTAGTCTATAGTTCCTGCGGTCTCTGATAATTGCCTTGTCTAGCAAAATCCTATTGGTCCTGAAACTCTACTTCACTACCTACGGCATAAACACCGTGAGCCGAAGTCTAGAAGAAAACTCTCCAAACTCACTAACCAAACTCACGGTTCAAAATCACCAAAACGCATTCCAACTAAGGATCACTCAATAAAATCATTATACATTTAACAGTTAAAGACACATTTAAAGACTCGGCTAAAAATATATAAAGCTTGGCACGCAATATAGGTGCGAAAGAAGTAATGAAGATAATGAATGCTTTCCAATTTATTATTAGATTTAATTAATTACTAAGTCATTCGAGGTTAATCCAACCGAGGGTAACCGTCTTAACTCCGATCAACCATGACAGACCAAGTCTACCGACCGATATCAACCAGTCTTTCTGCCGTGGGATGACTACGTAGTCGAACTAAGTATCCACCAGAGTCATCACTGACGGCAAGAGCGTGGACAAGTCAACACTTTGGGCTATTAGATTTTAGATCAAGGTCTAGTGTGAGATCAACATATATTCTAATACCGATTATTTCGCCACCCGAACCACCTTCACCATGAGATATCACCTCAAAAATTCATATCATAGCATCCAGCCAAAAAACATTTAATCATGGTACATCGGACAGGGGACATCACCCCAAAAATCATTTCATCGGTATCATCGAGATCGTAACCACAGGGCTCCGCCCAAAACAAGTACCATCCTAGGTTCATTTCATCTACCGTTATCATTTATGTGATTCCCGCACACCCCAATCCTGAAATGACAAATGTATGTCCCATCCTATGCATGGATATATTAATGCATATGATGTTATGATTATGCTCATGTTACAACTATAACAATGCTCAAGTTACAACTATTTTATGTATGAAGTACAACTAATCATAGCATGAAGTACAACTAATCATAGGGTACAACATTCAAAAGCATGGTCCTAATCTCATGGCATAGTCATTTTTCATCATATAATTGCATTAGATTAGTATTCACATATTTTAAATCAAATAAATTATGTAATTCATTTCAAACAACAAGAGCATGCTTCACTAAATACTTAACACTTGACTTGTTTAACTTTCAGCTACTTATTTGTAAACAACAGAAACTTTTTGAGGTACTTAGACTTGGACTTAGCTTCTGGTTTTTGGCCACCAGTTAAATAAAAATATTATCTACAACTTTTACGAAGAACATTTTGGCTAAATCCTAGAGCAATTAGGTGATTTGGCCCTCGCAAGTGAAAATAGGTCAACACTACTTAGAAATTTTATTGAAAAAGGGTCTCTGTTGGTCTTGGTTTTGGGGCGTCAAAACAGGTCCTACCAAGCTCAATTTTGGATATGCTTTAGTTCAAGATGTCATCTACAAATCTCGAGAAGAAGGCTTAGGGTGATTCTTAAGAAAATATTGGAGAAATAACTTGATTTAGAAAATTTGTTTCGGAGGCGTCAAACACTCTGCGGAGTTAGTTTTTAACAGTGTTTGAAAATCATTTGGGCGATCATACAGAAGCTTTTGAACCTAATTTTTGGACAGCAACTAGATAAAAATATCCTTAATATTTTTCATGATGATCAGTTTTGAAAAAGATCATTAAAAACGGAGGTTTTGAACCACACAAAAACATGTGACAGAAAGTTCCTTTAATCACTGAACATGAACACAGAGTTTCAGAGGTGATTTGACCATTCAAAACTCAACATCTTAGGCTCATATTTGGTGGGTAGCTAGATAAACATGGTTACAACTTTCATGAGACACCTAAGCTTGGTTCACGTTTTAAAATATGGTTTTTAGCTTTGCAACGCAGACTGGTCTAAAAACGGCATATTTTGGGAGAAAGGCCATATCTCGAGTTTTATCCATTCAACTTAGTTCAAACAAATTTTAGATGAAACATAACATAAAAGGCTAGGTTTTGACATAAAGCACACACATAACATTTTTCTAGAATTAGTTATGATTTTTCAAAAATCGGAACAGTGAGCTAAAAATCTCAAATCTCAGGTTAAGTTTTAGCCTCCTAGCATGGTGTATGATTTATATAAGAGTTATATACCATTATTGTGGATCAAAACAAGAAAAATGAGAAGGGAGGATGAGGAGAGAAAATAGAAGTGATTTTAGGGCTCAAGACCTATCTCATGAGTTTTTGAGTATGGATCCTGAACTCTTGTGTTCTTGAACCAAGGAGATCAAGAATAAGAAAAATAGAATTATGTAAGTGTTGTTTCTACTTTGAATATGGGGTTGAAGTTGTTCGATGATGAAACATCTTGAAGAAGAACACTCAAAAATGAAGCTTCAAGAGCTAGAATTACGAAGGCTTGCCTCACTCTCTCACTAGAACCTCTCAAGCACCTCACAAGAACACTTAGAATTATTTTTGAAGCTAAAAAATCTGATTTTGGACAAGGGGGTGCTGAAAATGGGGGGCTCATGGTGTACTTTTATGCTTAAAAATTGGGTGGGGGCATCATCATGAGGGTGTAGGGTAGGGTGCTGGCTAGAGCCTATCCCATTGCATACGCAATGACAACTTATGACACCATGAATAGAATAAAATAAAATGGAAGTTGAGTGCTTAAGTGGATAAAATGGCTGGCCAAGGGGGGCTTTTAGCTCCAAAAATCTGATTTTTTGTTGGTTCAATTTATTATATTAATAGTTTAATGATATATTTATACTACATTGCTCAAGAAAAGTGCTAAAAATTGATTTATTGTATGTTTATAATCAAAATTTTTATGGAATTGAGTTAATATAATAATTTTATGTTTAGTATTTATTTATGTAACTTAAATTTAATTGTAGCATTATTTAATTGTGGTGGTAGAGCTGAATTAAATCTTTTATATAATTTTTGTGACTTGATGTATATTTTTAGTTACCTTTTCATTAGTATTGAATTAAATTAATAATTTTAGGTTTAGAATTTTAATCCTATAATTTAATATTTGTTTATCATTATTTTATTAATTATGTGGTGAATTTTCGGTTAAATAAAATCTTTTTACAATTAGGTATAAATTTGACTTGATGTGAAAAATTGGTTACTTATTCTATGGAATTGAATTAATTTAATGTTTTGATGATTTGTACATTAATATTTATAATTTATAATGTTAGTATAATATTTGGATATAATTACATTAAGAATATGCGTCAAAATAAGTCTCTTTGTGCAATTTATTAAAATAGACTTTTTAATTGGAAACTTTGAGTATATATAATTTTTATTAATTAAATTTAACTATATGGACATATTGTTTTATTAAAAAGTAAATAATTAAAATTTTAAATTTTAATATTTGAAATATACACATACTGTTAAGGCCTTGTTTGGGCTTTAGAGATGAATTTGGTTGGATTTTGAGCCAAATTTCTAAGAATTGGACTTAAGTTATGGATTTGGTCTTTTTAACTTATTGGGTTCAAGATTTAGCTTTTGTTGGGTTTAAGATTAGGTTATTGAACTAATTGGGCCTAACTTAAGTATATGGAAATTGGGTAGAATTAATTCATGTTTGGTCCAAATTGAAGGCTGTCCTATAATTTATTTCATTGTTATTGTTATTATTACTATTATTATTATTATTATTATTATTATTATTATGATTATTATTTGTAAGCCTTGAAAGTATAAAGATTATGGCTTGAAAAGTTGGAATTTTTTATTTGGTTTTATTTTATCTTATTTTACTTATTTATTTGTCTACTTATCGAATTAAGATAAAAAAAATTTGGCACATACTCCTCGATGGTCATGCATAGATGTTACATATGCATTCATTATACATATTTTGTATGTTTCTTAATGTTGGTTGTAGAGAATGCGGTTGAGAATTATCTTAGGAACTTTTATGTAATTATATGGATTTAAGGGACTTATGTGCAATTATCAAAACTAGAATCTTTTGGGATTTTGAGAGGGATTTATATGAGACTAAAGTGTTTTCTTATGAGAATTTGCAACTTATGAATTTTGGTGTCTTGGGCCAAAAGTGTAATTATTGAGAAGTTTTAGGGTCAAAACTGTAATTATTGAAAATTATGGGGTATTAGGTCTTTGAGTATATTTTCTCCCGAGTTGGAGTTTATACTTGATTCTCTTATTCTTTGGACTTGGAAGTTGGATTTTGTTATTTTAGGGTAACACTTATAGATTCTTGGGTTCAAAAGATTAAGAGACTAGGTTAGTATTCCTTAAGAAGAGTTTGGAGTGCTTCGTTTGTAGGTTTAGTTCTTTCGGCTTCGGAATTAATGTCTGAGATTTAAAGATTCTTTTTCATATTAGGGTTTTTGCTTCTCGGGGTCTAATTCTTAGGTTTTAGTTTCTCTAGGCTTTTTGGCTCCGCCGTGTCCTAAGATTCTTTTAACTTATCGCCACTAAACTTATAAGCTAAAACCGGGTCCTTATAGCGTGACAGAATGAAACATATAGAGATTGACAGACACTATATCAAGGA